>CAKNYM010053427.1:390309-444846 GCA_932195095.1 Andricus curvator
CGGGCGTATTTGCATCGCGCTTTACGCTAGGCTCCTCTAGATTTTTGCACTTCGTGTTCGACTTCGATGAAAAGAAAAAGTTTGTTTGCAAATATTATAAAATTATCAAAACCTCTACATATTAAGTGATTGTTAAATTTATTTTTATTTTAGACTGAAAAGGAACTTTATTTACTCAAGGTTCTATCGACCTTAAGGAACACATTCTCATCCAGACACTCGCGCTTCGCGCTCGATATTTGATTTGAAAATCATTTGAACCGTATGATAGAAACAAAAAAGTTTGAGCGCACTTACGGCGTGCGATTTGGTAAATACACTGACCGCGCACTTTGTGTTTCGTGTTATATGTTCTTCATATACAAATTACTAAATTTGTATTTGATTTCAAATGAAAAGTAATGATATAATTCAGGCGACAAATTTTATTAGTTAACATTTTATTTTAGCTTGTGCCGTTTATCAAAAAAGTTAATTTTTTCATTTTCAATATATTCTTACCACAAAAAATGATTACGGGTTTGTAAGTCTTTTTTGAATGCACAATTTGTGTTCATTTATATGTTTTCGTACCTTGCATTGTTTTTTCAAAAATTTGATTTTTTTACTGTCAATGTTATTTTCACGAATAAAAAAAACCACGCATCCTATCGAAACGTGAGTCACAATAAATTTGTACCTCTTCCTTGGATGAACAAATTTTGTTTCGGTCATTTTTTCTTAGCTGGTAATATTCGTCTGAAAATTTGATTTTTCTATTTTCAATGCTGTTTTTTACGAATAAAACAAAAACTACGCGTCATATCAAAAAGTGAATGATAAGAAATTTGTAGATCTTTTTTAGGTGCACAATTTTGGTGAGATGATCTTTTCTGGTATGTTGCATAGTTTGACAGCAAAATGGCTTTTTTGATTTTTCATTAATTTTTTGTGCGATCAAAATTTGAATTTTTTATTTTTCAAAAATTTCAAAAAGTTGTTATGAAAATATTATAGGGTGTTCAAGAAGCAACGTTTTTCTCCTCTTGACTTTTTTTCATATCGTGCGTTTTTCGGCTTAAAATGTTCATTTTCGTTTGTTTTTTGGAATTTTGAAAATGCTATAACTCCAGTAATTTTTTTTTTATCACGAAAAGTCATAAGAATATTTTGTTCGTCATTTTGCGTACTACTAATAACCGTACATAGAATTTCCAAATCTTCAAAAAAAGTGGTCTCAAAAATTTTCAAAATGTGCGCACTTTTTGGATTTTCATCCAAAATAGCTGGTTAACGAACTCGTTCTCTATTTTTCGGCCATAAAAAAGTGTGCCAAAGCTCAATCAAATCTGATCATTTTTTCGAAAGTTATCGTGGCTACAGACAGACAGACAGGCAGACAGACAGACAGACACCTTCGTAAAAATCGTTTTTTCTAGCTCAGGGGGTCTCAAAACGTGGAGATTTGATGAAAACCGACTATGCCAAATTTTACATAAAACCAATACCTTCTCATTAGAATGAGAATGTAAAAATGAATTTTCTACTAATCAGTTGAAGTTAAAACCCGTTAATATGAATTTTTAACAAAAAAGTTAATTTTCAACCAATCAATTGAATGTTCAAAAAAATAGTTAAGTTTTTAGTTACATAAATTTATTTTTGTCAAAAAGAAAACTAATTCTTAAGACAGAAGATTACTTTTCATCAAAAATACGAACTTTCAACAAATTACATAAATTTTCAACTAAATAGTTTGAACGGCGGATGTGATGCCATTTTCTAAAAAAATTTAACTAAATAATAGAATGTTTGAACTAAAAAAGATGAATTTATAACCAAAAATGGTGTAATTAAATTTTCATTTAAGAGAATAAATTTTCAATAACAAAACGAATTTTCTTCAAAACAGTTCAATTTTCTACCAAAGTGTGGAATTTTCAAAAAAAATGAATTTCCTGCAAAACAGTTGAAATTTCAACCCGATAATGTGAATTAACAACAAAAAAGTTAATTTTCAACCAACTAGTTGAATGTTCAACAAAAAAGTTAAATTTTTAGTTACAAAAATTTATTTTTGTCAAAAAGAAAACGGATTCTTAAGGCAGAAGATTACTTTTCTATCAAAAATACGAATTTCCAACAAATTACATAAATTTTCAACTCAATAGTTTGAAAGGTGGATGTGATGCTAGTTTATAAAAAAATTTAACTAAACAGTCGAATTTTTAAACTAAAGAAGATGAATTTTTTGGCACTGTCTATGGTTACGGAATTTTCCGTAACGTTACCCTGAACCAGCTGGAAAAGGGGTTAGAGTTACGGAAAATTCCATAACCATAGACAGTGCGTAATTTTCAACAAAAAATAGTGTAGATAAATTTTCATTTAAGGGAATAAATTTTCAATAAAAAATGCGAACTTTTCTACATTAGGTTCAACACTATTATATCAAGTGTGTATTATATTTATTTCTATACCTCAGCCTGGGATTGTTAATTCAGATATTGCAAAATAAAGTACAAATTTTATTTATCATGATAACTATAATATTTGTTTCTTATTTTGCATTAAATTTTATCCTCAACTACCCTGAAAGATGTATCATTTCAATAAATGTATATTAATCAAATTCATAATATGCATTGGTATTGAAACAAACGTATTTGCATTTTCTTGTTTTTATAATTTTAAAAAGTGCGCAACCTATAAAAAAACAATTTTGTTATTAAACATTTTATTGCAACTTGTTTCGTTTTTTCATATATTTAATTTATTTATTTTTAATGTGATTTTTTACGATTTGAACCGAAAATACCCATCCTAGCGTAAAGTGGTTCTGAAAAAATTTTTATAACAAAAGTTTATAACGAAGTAAATCATTTTTGGTTAAACAACTTTTGCCTATTAATTTTTTTTCGTCTCTTGTGTGGTTTTTCCAAAAATTTAATTTTTTATTTTTAATGCTATTTTTTACGATTGAAACAAAAACTACGCTTCCTTAAAAAAGTTATTTATAAAAAATTGGTATAGCTCTTTTTCTGTGGGAAACTTTTGACTATTAATTTTTTCATAGCTCATGTCGTTTGTACCAAAATTTAATTCTTTTATTTTTCATTTTATTTTCTGAGATTAAAACAAAAACTACGCATCCTATCAAAAAGTGATTGCTAACAAATGTGCAGATCTTTTTTTAATCCACAATTTTCGTCTATTCATCTTTTTGCGTACCTTGCGTCGTTTTTCTAAAGATTTGATTTTTCTATTTTTAATGATATTTTTTACAAATAAAACAAAAACTACGCATCCTATCAAAAACTGATCACAAACGTAGACCTTTTTTATATGCACAATTTTTGTTTTTTCATCTTTTTTCATATCTTGCATAGTTTGACCGAAAAATGGAATTTTTGATTTGTCATTATTTTTTTGTGCTATCAAAATTGGAATTTTTGATTTTTCAAGGAATTCAAAAAGTTGTTATGACAGTAATGTAGAGTGTTCAAATGCTATAACTCCAGTCATTTTTGTTTCATCAAAAAAAGTAATTTGGATAAATTGTTTGTCTTCTTGAGTACTACGAACATCCGTACATAGAATTTTCAAATTTGAAAAAAAGTGGTATCAAAAATTTTGAAAATGCGCTCACTTTTTGAATTTTTATCCAAAATGGCCCAATCCAATCTGTAGACATTTGACAAAAACGGGGAGGGGGGGGGGGGGGTCAAGTTTTACACAAATCAAATACCTTCTCTGATGAGAATGTTACAAACCGATTAAACATTATCCATAACTGATTAAAATTCACAATATATTCAGGACAATTTTCTCTCTTTACTTTTTTCATATAATTGCAGTTACCCCTCTTTGGAACGAAACATGGACCGACAAGCTCAAAAGAGATCTTCTTGTAAAATACGACAAATTTGTCAGACCTGCTCACCATTTCAATTCAACAGTAGTGACACTCGACATAGAAATTCATCACGTGTCATTGGCAAGTCTGAAAATCATAATTAATTATAAAATTTTATGGTTGCAAAATAACTAATTTAAATAAATAATTTAAGTGTATCTTGATATTATTTTCTCAAACATTCTGTGTGCTTATTTCTTCATTTTAATTTAATCAAACTAAATAACTTTGCTTCAAACAAAATTTTAACGCAAGTCAATTATTATAAATATATTTGTTAGAGTTAAGCAATTACAGAAATTATTTTCCTTAGAATATCTATGTTATACTTTTTCTACTTAGGGGCCGTTCAAAAATTACGTTACGCTATTTTGAAAATGTTTTCCACCCTTCCACTTCTTTGTCACAGATCATCCCCCTTTCGGTAAAAATTTTTTCTTTGATTTTCTTTGGTAAATTCCAAAAATGAAATACAAAACATTACAAACATAATATTTTAACAGACTTCACAGCCCAAAATTACCTGAAAACAGGGAAATATTGTGATTTTATACAAAAATAGGGGAATAATGGGAGAAAAATTATTTTAAATAAATTTCAAATCGATATATATTGCATTTTCAAGAAAATATTTGAATTTTCAAGCAAATAGTTAAATTTCCATTAAACAACCAAATTAATTTTAGACCAAACAGTTGTACTTATGAAAACTAATAGTTGAACTCTCAAGCAAAAAAAAAACGAATTTTCAAGAAAATATATGAATTTTTTATCAAATAGTTGAATTTTCAACCTAAAAAGATGAATTTTCAACGAAATGGTCGAATTTTTAAACAAAAAAGATTAGAAGAACTTTTCTACCAAAAAAGATTAATTTTCAACCCAGAGTGAATTTTCAAGCAAACGGTTGAATTATCGAAAAAATTACTTTTTAACAAAGTAGTTAAATTTTTAATCAAATTATTATATTTTCAATAAAATAATTGAATTTTAAACCTGCAAAGATAAATTTTCAAGTAAATAGTGGAATTAAAAAAATCAGTTATAAACCAAACAGTTACATTTGCAATCAAAAGTTTAAACTTTCAAATGAAAAGGACGAATTTTTAAACATATGGTTGAATTCTTAAACAAAAAATATTAAATTTCAACCAAAAACACTTGCATTTTCAGCCATATAGTAGAATTTTCAAGCCATGAAGACGAAATTTTTAGAAAACAGTTGAATTAACAATCGAAAAAAGATTTTAAAATGAAATCAAAAACTGTCGAATAAACAATTGAATTCAACCAAAAAGTACGATTTTTCAACAAAATAATGCATTCCTCCACCAAAGAAAAAAAATTTATTTTTAACCAAAAAGTGGCACTTTTCATCAAAAAAGATCAAATTTCCACCGAAAGAGATGAATTTTCAATCAAGAAAGATTTCTCATTCGACAAAGAATTTTCTACAAAACAGCTGAATTTGCTACTTAGAAATATGAACTTTCAACCAAAAAGTTAATTTTCAACAAAGTAGTAGAATTGAAAAAAAATATCAGTTTTCAAAAACAAATGGAATAGTTGAAGTTGTAGCTCAAAAAAAATTGATTTTCAACCCCAAAAGTGAATTTTCAACAAATTAGTTAAATTTCCAACCAAAGAGATGGATATTCAACTAATAAAATTAATTTTCAACAAAGTAGTTCAATTTTTAAGTAAGAACTTGAATTTTCAATGAAGAAAATTAATTTTCTACAAAAAAAAACGAATTTACAACAAAATATTTCAATCTTCAACCAATAAATGAATGTTTGTTAAAGAAGTTTAACTTTCAACCAAATCGGTTAATTTTCATTTAAAAAAAAAAATTTTAGACCAAACACTTGCACTTATAAAAACAAATAGTTGAATTTTTAAGCAAAAGAGACGAATTTTTAACAAAATAGGTGAACTTTTAATCAAATAGTTGAATTTTCAACCTAAGAAGATAAATTTGAAACTAAATAGTCGAATTTAAAAAAAGGTTATACTTCATCTACAAACAGTTGCATTTTTAAACAAATAGTTGTATCTTTAAGCCAAAAAGACGATCTTTTTAGAAAACAGTTGAATTTTCAACCAAGAGAGATATATTTTCAACCAAGAACTTTTCTGTCTAAAAAGATCAATTTTCAATCCAGAGGGATGAATTTTGTATCCAAAAAGATGAATTTTCAACAAAACAGTTGAATTATAAAAAAATGACCTAAAAAGATGAATTTTCAAGTAAAAAGTTGATTTTCAACAAAAAAAAATTAAATTATGAACCAAAGAGATGCATATGCAATCAAATAGTTGAACTTTCAAACGAAAGGGACAAATTTTCAACAAAATAGTTGAATTTTCAACCTACAAAAAAGAAATTTTCAACCAGAAAAATATTTAAATTTTGAATCAAAAACAGTCGAATTTAACCATTGGAGATAAATTACCAATAAGAAATTTAACAGCTGATATTTTAACAGAAAAATATTTTTATTTTAAATAAAAAACAATTGAATTCAACCCAAAAAAAACGATTTTTCAACAAACTAATTGAATGCTCAACCTAAACAAATTATTCTTCAAATAAATAGTTGCACTTTTAATCAAAAAAGATAAAATTTCTAACAAAGAATATGAATTTTCGATCAAGAAAGATTTTTCATTCAACAAAGAACAAAAATTTCAAACAAATTGTTGAATTTTTAAGGCACAAAGACGAATTCTCTACAAAACAGTTGAATTTTCTATTTAAAAATTAAAACTTCGAACCAAAACGTTAATTTGTAACCAAGTAGTAGAATTTTAAACAATAAGCCATCATTTTTAAACAAAAAATGGAAAAGTTAAATTTCTAGTTCAAAAAGTGATTTTCACCACAAAAAAAGTGAATTTTCAACAAAAAAATTCAAAAAATTGTTATTTACATTTATATTTTCCAAGTCTGGTGTCACATTCCCTTCCCCCAAAGCAGTGTGACGTAGCTTTTGAACTCTAATAAACCTCATATACTAATAAAATTTATTTTTTTTTTTATTATAAATAAATTAGTACATCATTATTGCTTTATTTGCCTAAATTTGGACAAATATTTTAGTATTTTGCGTCTGACTATGTGATACATTATCTATACTTAAGTTCAGGCGCATTTTTTAAAGAAAAATTTGTCGCTCTTTCATCGTTGTGGTTGCAATTTGTCTAAAGAATATTTGCCCCTTCACTATCATAATTTTTTTAATTTCAAGTAGAAACCCAGCTTCAAAAAATATTGTCTGTGTGATGAAGAAAAAATAATACAAAATTCATTAACTCGTCAATCTAAACTCCTCATGGCAACTTTAGTCAAGTAAACACTGATTTTATTTTTGTCTGGACGTGCATCGCATTTTCTACTTAAAGACGTGCTACACTTTATCATGTGACCAATTGTTACATGTTATTATATTTAGTGTTCTAAAGAGTTTAAGTGCTCGGAGAAATTCTCACGAGCATGAGAATATGCTCGACCCTTATGTGCTTTGGGAATTTAATGAGCATTTATGAGTATTTTGAATTAGGATTATAAAAATCGTGTTTTCTATCTTTATTAATAATAATTACATTATTTAAATTTCGCGGGAAAATGTATCGCTTCAAATTGGAAAGTGTGCTAAATTTAAATGATAAGAGAACTCAAAGTAATAGAAAACATATTATTCGCATTAAACAGTGCCTTATTCAGGGTTGCTACAATATCCCAATTTCTAAATTCTTCTAGGTATAAAACCAACCATACAACTTGAAGATTAATTATATTATTGCAAAATAAATTTTGTTTCTAAATATATTTAAAACACTTTTTAGTTGTGTTTTCAAGTCAAAAAGATGAATTTTCAACCAAAGAAATGAATTTTTAACTGAAATGATGAATCTTAATCCAAAAGTATGATTGTTTAACCAAATAGTTAGTTGAATTTTTAACCCAAAAGATTGATTTTCTACCAAAAAAGACTCATTTTCTACAAAGTTTATGAATTTTCATCCAAAAAAAAAAATCAATTTTCAACCAAGATTAGAATAGTTAAAGTGTCAGAAACATAAATGTTCAACCAAAAAAAAAAACGAATTTTCAAAAAAAAATATTTTTTTCATAACAAAAAATGATTTTTTAACACAATAATTCACTTTTAAACTAAAAAAGCTAAATTTACAAACCAAAAATATAATATTTCAATTTGCAGTTAGAAAAGTAAATTAAAAAAAAAAACGAGTTTTCAGCAAAATTGATTAATTTTCAACCAAATAAATTATTTGTTAATCACTATGATGAATTTTCAACGAAAAATATGAAATTTTGATGAAATAGTGGATTTTTCAATCCAAAAGATGAATTTTCTATCAACAACAAAAAAACTGATTTTCAACTAAACATTTTTTTTCAATCAAAGAAATGAATTCTTAACAAAAAATAGATTAGTTAAATTTTCTACTAAACAGATAATTTTTTAACGAAAAAGATTACATTTCTATCAACAAAAGTAAATTTTCCACAAAAAATGTAACAGTTAAAGTGAATTTTCAACTAAAATGATGAATCTTCAACTAAAAAAAATTTAATTTCCAACCAAATACATGCTTTTTAAACTAAAAAGATAAATTTTCTACCAAAAATAGAATAGTTAAATTTTCAGTAAAAAAATTAATTTTCAATAAAATTAAAGTAATTTTTTCACGAAATAGTATAATTTTTAACTCAAAATATTAATTTTCTACCAACAAAGACTCATTTTGTACAAATTTCATGAATTTTCATATGAAAAAATCAATTTTCAACCAAGATTAGAATAGTTAAAATGTCAGAAACAAAAATGTTCAACCAAAAAAAAAAAATGAATTTTCAAAAAAATGTATTTTTTTCATAACAAATAATGATTTTTTAACAAAATAATTCAATTTTAAACTAAAAAAGCTAAATTTACTAACCAAAGATATAATATTTAAATTTGTATTTAGAAAAGTAAATTTAAAAAAACCAAGTTTTCATCAAAGTTGATTAATTTTCAACCAAAGAAATTATTTTTTGATCACTATGATGAATTTTCAACCAGAAATATGAAATTTTATTCAAATAGTGTATTTTTCAATGCAAAAGATGAATTTTCTGTCAACAAAAAAAAACAATTTTCAACTACACATTTTTTTTCAATGAAAGAAATTAATTCTTAACAAAAAATAGAATAGTTAAATTTTCCACTAAACAGATAATTTTTTAACGAAAAAGATTACATTTCTAACAACAAAAGTAAATTTTCCACAAGGAATGTAACAGATAAAGTTAATTTTCAACTAAAATGATGAATCTTCAACTAAAAAAAAATTAATTTTCAACCAAATACATGCATTTTAAACTAAAAAGATCAATTTTCTACCAAAAAACAAACGAATTTTCAACCAAAGAAATTAATTTTTAACCAAAAAGATGAAATTTCAACTAATGAGAGTACTCTTTTACAAAAAAAAGACGGATTTTCAACAAATAATTACATTTTCATCAAAAACAGATAAATTTTCAACTAAAAATAGAATAGTTACATTTTCAGTAAAAAAATAATAATTTTCAATAAAATTAAAGTAAATTTTCAACGAAATAGTTTAATTTTCAAACAAGAAGATTAAATTTCTATCAGAAAAGATAAATTTTTGACAAAAAATGGAAGTTATATTTCCAGTTTAAAAAATGAATTATAAATAAGGAAAATCTCATTTTCAACCAAAAAGATAAATTTTCAACTAATAAGATGAATTTTTAACAAAGTACATGAATTTTCAACAAAATATTTGAATTTTCAAAGGAATTTCCAACAAAAGGATGAATTAGTCACCAAGATTCTCCCAAAAACTCCAATTTTTCAATAAAATAGAGGAATTTTAATCCAGATATTTGAATTTTCAACTTACGAAGATGAATTTTGAACCAAACATGTACGAGTTATATTTTCAGTAAAAACAATTAATTCTCATCTAGAAAACATTATGTTCACCAACAAAATTTAATTTTGAACCAAAGAAGGAGGTTTCAACTAAAACGATGAAACATCAACCAAATAAATTATTTTTTAACAAAGTAGTTCTACTTCCAACTAAGTAGTTGAATTTTCTACCAAAAAAGATGAATTCTCAACGAAAAACGTGATATATTATATTTCATCCACAAAAAGGATTTTAATTTTATACTAAAAATAGTTGAATTTAATCAAAAAGATGAATTTTCAACAAAGTAATTTAAATCCGCAACCAAAACTGATTAATTTTCCACCAAATATTTGCGATTTTCAACCATAATAATAAAATTAATTTCAACTCTAATTTATTGAAAATTAAAAAAGTATATGTTTATTTCACTCTAGAATGTTTTTTTAAAAACATATGTATTAAGTGTGATAAATATTTGTTTAAACAATAAATGCTTTAAATTCTCTTAAATGCTCTATAAATGCTCTGTTCGAGCTTAAATGCTAAGCATATTCTCGAGAGCATTTACTCAACATAAATTCTTATTTTGTTTAAATAATACAATTTTATTAATTCTATCATAGCTAGGGCTCTAAAGCCATGCTGCTAGTTACATTCCAAATTACAGATTAATAAAATTGCACCACTTAAAAAAAATTGGTCACTTGACAATCTAGTACATGCACTTCCCAATAAGGTCTCGACTAATATTTCCATAGGTAGAACGATTTTCCATAAATTGTAGAATTTACATTTTTATCAATTGAAAATTTTTTAATTTTATAAATTTACATAAATTCAGGATAAAGTTAATTTTCTTCAACTAGATTGCACAAGTTTGTCACCTAATTGTCTACTTTCAGGATAACAAGAAATATTCAATTTCAGGACGACATGAAGTCCGTCTTATCCGTACACTGCTTTTTAAAAATGGTAAGTAAAAAAGTTACCTACTAAAAAGCAATAGCGTCTGACAAAGGATCTTTCCTTGCATATTCGATAATTTTTTTAAATTTTAATTAAATTTTCAATCACCATTCAGGCTTGGAAGGACGAGAAACTAAAATGGAACGCTTCTGAATATGGAGGACTTCGACAGGCTCACCTGGGCATTCACGAAGTTTGGCAACCTGATGTCGTTTTGTATAACAGGTTACAAAAATATATTTTTTAGTAACATCTTTTTCCGCCCCAACATTATTCGTCATTTACGTAATTTTATTATGAAGAAAAATTATTCAGTTAAAAATTGTAAACAATTTAGCACTGTTGTAAACAAAACTTTGATCTACTATACACGCTGATTTTTATTTTCTACAGAAAAACCACACGTGCAATTATTGTTTTTTTTTTCTAGCGTAATTTTCAAATTGAAGTATAAAATTAATATTATAACAACAATTTTGTATTTCATAGTATCTATTAACTTAAATAATAGAAAAGAAAAGCAAGAAATATTTGAATGATGATTGATGAAAATTGATATCTCTTCACAATTATTATATAATATTCTGTTCAAAATTGTAAGTTTAATTTTTGAAATCAAATAATTTTTGATTAAAATAACCTATTTTGGGTGTAAATTTTTACGTACCCTAAAATCGTTCAAAAATTTTGTATCTTCATTCAAATATAATGATTTTTTATTAAAAGTATCAATTGCTGGTACCAAAAATTGTACAAAAATTGTGAATTTAATGGCAGAATGTTAATGAATGATACCGATACAAAACTTCAACATCACCCAAAATTGTTTAAAAATTCTGAATATTCTTTCAAATGTTTAAAATATAATGTCGTTCGTTTAAATTAATAATGCCAATTTCCTGCTAAAAATACTAACATAATCCAAAATTGTTAAAAGATTCTAAATCTTGTTCAAATTATCATAATTTTTGTTTGAAAATACCCATTCTTTATCTGAAACGACAACGTAATCTAATAAATTTGTAAAAAAATATTAATCTTCTTTGAAACTTAATGACTTTTTAAATAAAAATTTGAATTTACAATAAAAAACACTAAATGAATTCAATATTGTTTGATTTTGTAAATTGTATTATTTTAAACAAAATAAATCGTGGAACTGAATTTGTGATTTTGAAAAAATTAAAAAACATGAAAAAAAATAAGGAAGGGGATTTAGAGATTGCCTTCTCTTTGTTTATTCATCATTTTTTTCTATTTTATTTCAATGAAGACGCTTAACAGTTTCTTGTCCAAATTTGATCATCGATTCTGTTTTTTTTGCATATAAATTTAAATGTTAGATGTTAAACAAGAATTAAAATTTCGATTTATTCTGAATTAAGTTTCTAAAATTTTAATAATTTATGTTTAAAATAACCGTTTTTCTGTGATAACTGACAATATACCTAACCTGAAATTGTTCGAACCTGGAAAATCTTGTTCAAATCATAATGATTTTTCTTTGAAAATATAAATTTTCGATGTAAAACAACAACCTAATCTAAACTTGTTAAAAAATTATTAACCTCTAAAATCTAATGATTTTTTTCAGAAATGTCTATTTCTGGTACAAAACGCTAACAAAACTGAAAAACGTGAAGAATTGTTCAAAAATTTCTTATCTCTGTAATCTAATAATTTTTTGTGAATTTTTTATTTAAAAAACGTATTTCCGGTATGAAACAATAACATAACCCCAAATTCTTTAAAATTATGAATATCGAATGTTGATGATAAATTTTGTTTAAAAACGCTAATGCGTGGTGAAAAAAAACTATCAAAACCTAAAATTTGTATAAATTGTAAATCTTCTTCGAAACTTTATGATTTTATATTAAAATTCTTTGTTAAAAATACTCATTTCCGGCGAAAAACACTAACATAGGGTGACCAGACGTCCCGGTTCTTGGGTGTTTTGAGAAGCGTCCCGGTTTGTAGTAAAATGTCCCGGTTTTTGTCAAAATACCGAACTTGAAAAAAAAAAACATTTTCCTACAGTTCCTTTTTTGTGAAAAATAACAAGTTTCCTTTATTGACGACATACCCTAAAGAAAAATTTTTTACAAAAAAGTACAGAAAACTAAAATTAACGGAAAGCACAACTTTTTTCTATTATTGAGACGAATTTCGTACTTTTTTTGTATTTTTATGTACATTGTTGTATTTTATTGTATTTTTAATTTTGTACAGGAATTTACAAAAAATTACAACTACAAGAATCTACAGAAATTTACATGTTTCGCAGCCAAAAAGTTGTTCTTTTTCGACTTAGGATGATCAATCTTTAGAATCAATCTTTAAAGGAATGGTAGAATATTAAAAGACAACAATCATTATTAAACAACAAAAAACCTTACATTTAAAGTTTTTTTTTCAAATTTATAGCAATCGATTGGACACCATTTATGTCATTTAAAATTATGTAATTGCAATGTTCTCAATATTTCTCATCCTAGGTCGAAAAAGAACAACTTTCTGACTGAAGATAGAAATTGAACAGTTGAGAAAGAATTGATCACGGTCATTGAAATTAAAAGGTTAGAATTCTTGAAGATATAAAAATTTTCACTTGAAGTTATAAAAACTGAACTTTTGAATTTTAAACTTCTAAAATTAAAATCTTAAAAAAATGTTAATTCAAACGCTCAATAATTTACGCGTATAAAATGGAAGCTTTCAACACTTTTCAACTGAAAATTTTTCAATTAAAAGCCTTCAAACTGCAAATTTCAACTTTCATACTTTTAATTTATAAAATTTCAAAATTATATCATTTCAAGCAATTTTAAGCTAGGAAAATTAATTTATACATTCAAATTTGTTTTGAAGTCTTTTTAAACAATAACTTAAAAATTTGTTTAACAACAATAATTTTAAATGTCCCCAGGAATCCAATAATGATATTATTATCTTGAAACTCGGATTTTTCCTACATTTTTTTTTAAATCCTGCAAAATTAAACAAAAAATCTACCTTGAAATCATCCAGATTCTTTTTTGACAATTTTGGAAATCTTAATAAATATTCTTTTTAAATTAATTCAAACCAAAAAATTATTGTTAGTATTTCTAGGAATTTTGATACACATTTTTTATTAATTTAAAACGTTTTAAATATCTTAAAAAGCTTATAAATTTTGTTTTCGAAATCTTCAAAAATCGACATTGTGTATTAAATTGTTTTAAATCTTTTCACGTTTTAAACTATTTTGGAATCTTTTCGAAACTTCTAAATATATTTTGAACTTGCTCGATTATCTTCCAAATTTATATTTGTTCAATTGTCATTTGACAATCAAAAAAGTTTTTTATTTTTCAAAATATTTTCCAGTTTTAAATTGAGTTTGCATTTTCTCAGAGCTTTTAAATATCTCTTAAACTAAGACAAATTTCTTCTAAATTGATAATTGTTTAGTTGTTATTAATGCATCGAAATTCATGAAAATTGGTTAAATAAAACAATTAAAATTGTAACGTTCAAAGTTTAAATTTAACACTATCAAATATTAACGATTCGAGGGTTTCTATTTTAAATAGTTCAGTTTAAAATTGTTTAGTTTTTAATATTTTATTTATAATTGCTCATTTCAAATAAAAAAGTAAGATATTACTAAATATTCAAAAAAAATGTCATCCATAATTAAAAAATTTCAAATTAAATGGTTAAAAATGTAATATTTTAGATTGAAACAATATTTGAATAGGAGTTGGAATTGAATAAGAGAATAATTATGAATCTATTAATTTGAAATTATTTTAAAATTAAGAATATTTTTTAAAGTTTCAATCGAAGATTTACATTTGTTTAACTAATGAGGCTTTCAAATTGAAAAATTTATATTTCTAACGATTGGTAGAAGTGTATTATTTGTTGAAATTGTAGTTTCTTGTAGAAACTTATATATTACATATATTGTTTGTAGAAATTTATATTTTTTTGTAATTTTCTACAATAATTTACGTAAAATTAAAAGTGTTTCTATGACGTAAACACCCAAATTAAAAAAATGTAAAATCCTGTAGTTTTCTGTAATACTTTGTAGATTTTTACAACAAAGTAAAAAAAAAATTAATAAAAAGTTATACAAATTTTGGAATTGTAGAAACTTATACTTTATTGTGACTTTTTTTTACTTTTCTACAAGAAAATACAAGACAAAAATTAGCTCTTTGTATTTAACTGTATTTTATTGTTATATTTTCTACATTTTTTTACAAAAAGTACAAATTTTAACAAAAAATGACAGTTGTAGAAATATTGTACTTTCTTTTAAAAATTTTTTCCAACAGGGTAGTTAGTAGTTAACGCCTCCAAATTACTGTTTAGAATCCACGACCGTGCGACTTGTATACAGACATGCTTTTTCATAAATATAAAAAAGACGTGAGCAACCACTGTTAAATCAATTTGTCATGAATTCATTAATTGTTTGATCAAAAATTTTTAAATAAATTTTTTTTCCTGATAAAAAGTTTTTCGGCATTTTTTTCATTTTGCGATTTATTGGGGGGAGGGGCGGAAAATATGTGTCCCGGTTTGGTGAAGCAGAAATCTGGTCACCCTAACAAACATAAAGCTCTACTTGATTAAACCAATGTAACTATTCCATTTTTCGTTTACAATTGATATTTTTAATTAAAAATTGATCTTTTCGAGTTGAAAATTCCACTATTTGGTTAAAAATTCTTGTATTTTGTTGAAAATTAGTTTTTTCTGGTAGACAATATTCTTGCTTAAAAATCCATCCTTTTTGGTTAAGAATGCAACTGTTTGATTGAAAAATAATCTTTTTTGTTTGAGGATTTAACTATTTTATTTTTTGTTGAGAACTATCGGGTTCAAAATTTAACTATTTGCTAGACTATTAATTTTTTTGTTCAAAAATCATATTTTCGGATTGAATATTCAATCATTTTGAACATAATTAATTTTTTTAGCTTCAAAATTGATCGATTTTATCGAAAATTAATTTTGTTGTTGAAAATTCATCTTTTTGATAGAGCATTAACATTCTTGGTGGAATTAATTATTAAGAATTAATTTTGTTTTATATTCACCCCTGTGGTTAAAAATGTAATTTTTTAATTGAAAATTCGTTTTTTCTTATTAAAAATTAACTTTTGTATCTGGAAATTTAACTATTCCACTTTTGGTTAGAAATGTATCGTTTAGAAGTTAAAAATTGAACTATTTGGTAGCAAATTCATGTATTTTGTTGAAAATTCGTCTTCATTGAAAGTTCGTTTTTTTATGAAAATTAATTTTTTAAACTGAAAATATGACGATTCCATTTTGGGTTCAAAAAATGTTGTTTTTTTTAGTTGAAAATTAAATTATTTGGTTAAGGATTCAACTATTTTGTAAAAATTCGCTTTTTTCGTTTGATTCAACTGGTTTAAAATTCCTCTCTTGGTAAAAAAATTAATAATTTTTTTTGTTTAAAATTTCAACATTTAGTTGAAAATGCGTCTTTGTGGATTGAGGATTCAACTATTTTGATAAAGTTATATTTTTTGGTTAAAAGTTCAAATATTTGGTTAAAAACAATTTTGTTGAAAATTAATCTGTTTTGGTTCTGGAATCAAACTATTTTGTTGAAAATTCATCTTTTTTTTTAATTCAACTATTTTTGGTATAAACTTAAAATCCTTTTTGGTTGAAATATCAGATATAACGTTTCTCGTTGAGTTTTCATCTTTTTTTGGTTGAAAATTCATCTTTTTTTGTTTGCAAATTCAACTACTTAGTTGAAAGTGGAACTACTTTGTAAAAAATTCACTTAGTTGGTTCATGATTCATCATTTTAGTTAAAAATTCGTTTTTTTCGATAGAAAATTATTCTTCTTGTTTAAAAATGCATGTTTCTGGTTAAAAATTCAACTATTTGGCTGAAAATTAAACAACTTTGTTCAAATGTATCCTTTCTGGTTAAAAAGTAAACTATTTTGTTGAAAATTCGTTTTGTTGTTTGAAAATATATTTAAAAATTCAAATATTTGGTTGAAAATTCGTGTACTTTGTTATAAATTCATCTATTTTGATAGAAAATTGATCTTATTGGTTTAAAATTGATCTTTTTGGTTGAAAATTAGTTTATTTTATTCTATTGTATTTTATTGAAAATTTGAATTTTGTGGGAGAATATTTAATCCTCTTGGTGAATAATTCATCTTCTTGGTTAAAAATTCCTTTAAAAATTCAAATATTTGGCTGCAAAATCGTGAGCTTTGTTATAAATTCATGATATTTTGATAGAAAATTCATCTTATTGGTTGAAAATTTATCTTTTTGGTTGAAAATGACTTTTTTCTTATTTAGAAATAAGTTTTTTAACTAAAAATGTAACTATTTCATTTTTTTCGAAAAATTTTCTTTTTTGATAGAAATCTATCGTTCTTAGTTGAAAATTATACTATTTCGTTAAAAATTTACTTCAATTTTATTGAAAATTAATTTTTTTACTGAAAGTTTAACTATTTTCTTTTTAGTGGAAAATTTATTTTGCTCACTCAGAATTTATCTATTTTATTTTTGGTATAAAATTTATCTTTTTAGTTGAAAATTCATGAATTTGTTCAAAAATTAAATTTCGTTAGTTGAAGATTCATCATTTCAGTTAAAAATTCACTTTAACCAATCCTTTTTTCTTGGAAAAATAATCTTTTTCGTTAAAAAGTTATCTGTTTTGTATAAATTTAACTATTCTATTTTTTGTTAAGAATTCATTCCTTTGATAGAAAAAAAAACTATTTAGTTGAAAATTTGTTTTTTTTCTATATAAAATTCATATTTTGGGTTGAAAATTCCACTATTTGGTCAAAAATTTATATTTTCGGTTGAAAATTCATCAGTGTGATAAAAATTAATTTCTTTGGTCGAAAATTCGTTTTTTTTTAGTTGATTTTTTTTTTTAATTGTAGATGTAACTGTTCCATTTTTGCTTGAAAATTTATATTCTTAGATGAAAATTAATTAATTTTGCTGTAAACTCGTTTTTTTGTTCAAAATTTACTTTTTTAACTGCAAATTGAAGTATTATATTCTTGGTTTGTAAATTTATCTTTTTTAGTTGAAAACTTATATATTTTATTGAAACTATATATTTTGTGGTAGAAAATTCATCTTTTGGGTCTAAAATTGAATTATTTTGTTGAATATTCATTTTTGGTTGAAAATTGGTTATTTTAACTGAACATTTAATTCTTCTAGTTTTGGTTAATTAATCATTTTTTTGGATGAAAAAAAAACTATTTTGTTGAAAATTCGTTGTTTTTTTTTTGGTTGAACATTTATTTCTCTAACATTTTAACTATTCTAATTTTAGTTGCAACTTGATCTTTTTTAGATGAAAACTTATATATTTTATTGAAACTGTATATTTTGTTGTAGAAAATTCATCTTTTGGGTCTAAAATTGAATTATTTTGTTGAGAATTCATTTTTTGTTTGAAAATTGGTTGTTTTAACTCAACATTTAATTCTTCTATTGTGGTTAATTAATCATTTTTTTGGATGAAAAAAAAACTATTTTGTTGAAAATTCGTTTTTTTCTTTCTTTTTTTTTTTTGGTTGAACATTTATTTCACAAAAATTTTAACTATTCTAGTTTTTGTTGCAAATTGATCTTTTTTAGATGAAAATTCATGGACTTCTTCGAAAATGTGTCTTTTTTGGTAGAAAATTAATCTTATGGGTTGAAAATTCAACTAACTAGTTGATTAAAAATTCATATTTTTGGTTGAAGATTCATCATTTTAATGAAAAATTATACGTTGAAAAATTTAAAAATTGGGATATTGTAGCAACCCTGAATAAGGCACTGTTTATTGCTAATAATATGTTTTCCATTACTTTGAATTCTTTTATCATTCAAATTTAACGCCGTTTCCAATTCGAGGCTATACATTTTCCCGCGAAATTTAAATAATGTAATTATTATTAATATAGGTAGAAAATACGATTTTTTAAGTCCCAATTCCTGAGTCCTACTGTAACCGAGTGGCCCAGTGGTCCAGTGGTCCCGCGAATTACCGGACTTGTTTTCCCCTCATAAATTACAGAAATTAAGTTTAAAAATTTCAGTATAAAAATTTGAAGGCTGCTTTTTTCTACTTTTAGTGTCGCTATCAACGCAGTGGAACATTATGGGGACACTCATTGCCTTGTCGACGACGATGGGACAGTATTCTGGGTACCACCCACGCAATTTCTTGCATTTTGTGATTTAGACTTGAGATTGTGGCCCTTTGACACGCACACCTGCTCCCTCAAGTTGGGTTCGTGGACATACTCAGGCGATCAAATTGATCTACACCTTTTTAAGAAGCCTATGAAGGTGGAAAGTTGATACTCCATTTTATTATTCAAACGTTTTAAAAATATATCATTTAAGAACTCGGTATCGTTTAAATCTGCAGCAGGATTTCTTTGATACGAAAAACTGTATCAAGATGAAAAAATAGAAAAATTAATGTTACATTGTAGGCAGAGAACGGATTAGAGCCACTGTGAAGTTAGCTGATAAGCGCAGCTCGGCTCTCACATGCGGAGAAGCGTCGGCCCGGAAGAGAGGGGCTCGCGAAGGGGTACGTGACGTTTAGGCGCCGCCGTTTGGACGCCGCTGTTTAGGCGCCAGGACGTTTAGACACTGGACATTTCGGCGCCAGGACGTTTAGACGCTGGACGTTTAGACGCTTGTCGTTTAGGCGCCAGGACGTTTAGGCGCTGGACGTTTAGGCGCCGGGATGTTTGGGCGCCGAGCGGTTTAATCACAGTAAACCCTGATGTATCATCGGTTAAAATTTTGCAGTTTAACTGCTTTAATTTAAAAAATTTCAATTGAAAAGTTTTAAAAGCTTTCATTTTACACGCTAAAGTTATTAAGCGTTTGAATTAACATTTTTTAAAGATTTAATTTTAAAAGTTTAAGATCAAAAAGTATTACACTTTGAGTGTTTTAATTTTCGGTTCACTTTTTCAACTTCAAATTAAAAAATTTGTATTTTCAAGAGTTCGAATGTTTTAATTCCAATGACCGTGATCAATTCTTTCCAAATTGTTCAATTTTTATTTGCATTCAAAAAGTTGTTCTTTTTCGACCTAGGGCGACAAATATTGAGAATATTGCAATGACATATATGGTGTCCAATGGGTCGCTATATATTTGAAAAAAACTTCAAACGTAAGGTTTTTTATTTTTTTAATAACGATTATTCATTATTGTCTTTTAATTTCCAACTTTTGATACCTCAGGGTTTACTGTGATTAAACCGCTCGGCGCCTAAACATCCCGGCGCCTAAACGATCTGGCGCCTAAACGTCCAGCGCCTAAACGTCCCGCACCTAAACGTCCAAACGGCGGCGCCTAAACGTCACGTACCCCTCGTGAAGCAACGTGCGTACCCGGAGTGCGCGCACGCACTTGTCGCTGGTATAACCCGGGTTCTCCGCATGTGAGAGCCGAGCTGCGTCCGTCAGCTAACTTCACGGTGGCTCTAACCCGCTCCCTTATTATAGGAATATTCTGTTGCAGATCTAGTATGATACCTTCAAATCTCTAAAATCAATAACTTTGAATTAAGGTCATGTGACGAGTGGGTCATGTGACCGGATTCCTACCTTACCGACACTTTTTTTATTTCCTCACTTATTTTCACATGAACAGCCGCATCGAGTTGAAAATTTGGGATAATAAATAAGAAGCACTAAGAAAGGTGGGTCTGGTCCTAAATTTTAATGATCATGAAAAAAGCAAAAAAAAAATTATTTACAAAAAAAACTGTTTTCATAATTATAAAAATTCAGGACGAGACCCACCTTTCTTAGTGCTTCTTATTTAGTATCCCAAATTTTCAACTCCATGTGGCGCTTCGTGTGAAAATAAGTTAGAAAATAAAAAAAGTGCCGGTAAGGTAGGAATCTGGTCACATGACCCACTCATCACATGGCCTTAAATTTTTTTTTTAACTTTTTTTAAATTAACTTTAAATGTAAAGCAGTTGCGAATAAAAAATTCAATTTCGAATTGAACTGGAAAATTATAAATTAAAAATGTTAAATATACAGCGATTTCGAATATTATTGAAATGTTGTTGCATTGTAACTTTGATCATAGAACAATAATTGTAACTTTTAATATAATAGAAAGTTTTTTTTTCTTTATTAACAAAAATTTGTGGATAATTTTCTTGAACGAATCTAAAATTTTAGCCAGATCTTCTAGTCACAAATACAGAATGGAAATTGTTGGAAATGACGAGAGGTCGTAATGTCGTTCACTATGAATGCTGTCCGGAACCGTATGTGACCCTGGTCTTCAATTTGACTGTAAAAAGAAACGCTTTGCTGTATTACAACATCGTTTTCACACCTACAATTCGTACGTAATCTGATCTTTTCAACGTTTTTTTTTTCATTCAAGACCCCAAAAAAGAGTCTCAAAACATTTATTGTTTAATTTTAAGGATGTACACTAGGGTGGTCCAAAAATGCATTGGATTTTTTTTTAGTTTTCGTGCATATCGCACGGAAATTTTTTCGAATTCACAAAAAAATTAATTAATTTAAACAAAAAAAAATGTTATTTAGAGGATCCACGAGCCCCATGAAGTTTAACATGTTTTTCCCATAAGAAAAAAATACGTTTTTGTAAATTTTATACAGAATCGTCAATATTAGGTGAATCGAGTTGAAACTCAACATTTATCTTTATAATTAGCAATAGAATACGAATCAAAACTTATTTTTCAAATATTTCCTCCATAAGTATATTTTATAGGGTCCAAAAAAACCCATATAAGTGAAAAATGTGATTTTTCGACTTTTTGGTACTAATTATGATTATTTTGCGGGTTTTCAATACAAATTGTTTATAATACCTGAAACACAACTTTCAAATGATGATTAAAAGTTTATATAAATTGCTTAAACAATTTGTTATTGTTTTTAGCAATTTTTCCTCAGAAGTCGCGGTTTTTTCCAAAATTTTCAACTTATTTCCACCTTACCATAAAATTAAGGTAATAAATAATTTAAGTTAACAAATATAATTGTTTAAACAATTTAGTATTATTTTTAATAATATTGTCTTTGAATGATGCTAGAAAGTGTCGTTTTTTCTGAAATATTCAACATTTTGTCCACTTTTCACTTAGAGTGAGGTAATAGTAAATACAATTTGACAAAAATAATTGTTTAAATAAATTATGATTGTTTATATCTATCTACTGTTCTATTAAAGCTAAATAGTTGCGGTTTTTTCTGAAATTTTTATCTTTTTGTCCACTGTTTGTCTAGTGAGGTAATAATTAATACAAGTTAACTAAGATTATTGTTTACATAATTTATTACTGCTTATAACTATCTCCTCTTAGATAATTGCTAGAAATTTGCGTTTTTTTCTCAAAATTTTAACTTTGGTTTGGCTTTTTAGTTATGAACAAATGATAAATAAACATTAGAGACAATGATTTTTTTAACAATCTCTTTCTTTTTTGTGAAGTGAGCACCGAAATCAATTTCTACTGTAAGATAACCTGTTAGCTTGAATTAACATTTTCCAAACATTGGCAAAAGAGTAGAAATAATTCACTTAAAAAAATACAATACTATTTAAGAAATGATTCTTGTTTATGTTCATTTTTTGTTTGTTCATAACTAAAAAGTCAAAGCAAAACTGAAGATTTCAGAAAAAATGCAACTTTCTAGAATTTTGCGAAGAGAAGATAGCTATAAACAATATTCGATTGTTTAAATGATCATTCTTGTTAATTTGCAATTATTATTACCTCCCTAAGTGAAAAGCGAGGTGAAAAGTGGACAAAAAGATACTAATTTCTAAAAAAAACGGCAACTATCAGGCATTATAAACAAATTCCAATTGTTTTAACAATTAAAAAATGGATCATACATTCATTCTATACACTATAAGTCACAAAAATAATTATATGCGTTCTATTTTTTTTAAGTTTTCAAAAAAAAACTACTCGAGCAAATAAAAATTGTTTAAACAAATAGAAATTTGAAAATTTTGAAAATAAACATTAATCAATTGTTTAAATAATGACATAATGTTTTTAAAAAATTTTACTACTCTAAACAATGACTAACTTACATTTTATTCAAAAAATACGATTATTTTTTACATTTTTTGGGGAAAAATAATTGTTCAAATAAGTTTCATTTATTTGAAAAATATAAAATCATTCAAAAAGTCATGAAGGATATTCAAATTGTCCTTCAATAATTATTTGTATTAAAAAATACGGCCGAAAATACTGATAATTAACAATAATACGTAAAAATGTATTTTTTTTATTTTTGGGTCATATTTGGGGCTTTGGGGGGGGGGGGGGGGGTAAAAATGAATGTTATTGGTATTATAAACAAATTCCAATTGTTTCAACAATTAAAAAATGGGTCATACATTCATTCTATATACTATAGAGTCAAAAAAATAATTATATGTGTTCTATTTTTTTTTTAAGTTTTCGAAAAAAACTGCTCGAGCAAATAAAAATTGTTTAAACAAATATAAATTTGAGAATTTTTAAATTAAACAATAATCAATTGCTTAAATAATTACATTATGTTTTTAAAAAAATTTACTACTCTAAACAATGACTAACTATTACATTTTATTCAAAAAATACAATTATTTTTTACATTTTTTGGGAAAAAATAATTGTTTGAATAAGTTACATTTACTTAAACAATATAAAATCATTCAAAAAGTCATGAAGGATATTCAAATTGCCCTTTATTAATTATTTGTATTAAAAAATACGGCAGAAAATGCTGAAAATTAACAATAATACGTAAAAATTTAATTTTTGTATTTTTGGGTCATATTTGGGGCTTCGTGGAGGGGGGTAAGGGTGGGTTGAAAATGAGAGTTATTGGTATGATTTTATTTCATAAACTCTCTTCAATTCCTGAAAAAAGTGACAACTTTTGACATATGGGATTTCAAGTGCCCAGTGGCACGTGTTAATATTGGAATTTCAAAAAAAAAAGACGGATTTTGTTTCTCCGGAAATGGAAACTTTGGGGGGGGGGGAGTGTCTTGGCCTCTAGAGTGAACAAAAATTTTGCAATGTATTTTTGGACCACCCTAGTGTACATCATTAAGTTATTCAGAGTGGCCGCTAGAACGAGAAACCGGGAAATGATCGGAAATTTTTTGTGAACGGAAAAACCGGGAAATGACATTGAATCTATTTTCTGCCCGGGAATTTTATAATTTCTTAGAAAAAGAAATCTATGCATTTTTGAAGACTTAAGCAATGAAAAATTAAAACCGTTTTAATTCTAACATTTTTTATGAAAATAGTTTGAGGTTGATTAACTGTGAAAATAAATAAATTAATGATTTTTAAACCTGAACTGTTCGAGTGTCAAAAGTTGAACAATAACTCATTTTAGAAGACGATTCTGACTCTGTTCAAAATTAAACAAACTGCAGATTTTAACGTTGAAAATTGAACTTTTTCAATTCGAAAGCCCTAGTAGTTAAACAAATTCAAACGTTCGATTAAAATATTCAATATGAAATTTTTTAATTAAAAAAAAGAACAATTTTTTAATATTTATGAATAGTAGTCTATTAATTGAAAATTAACAACTGTAAATCATATATTCAAAAAGAAACGATTAGAAACTGAATTTTCTGACAAAGCCTTGAATCGTTACAATTTCATAGTTTAAAATTTAAACGTTACAATTTCAATTATTTTATATTAAAAATTTTTCATTTGTAAGTAAATTATTGAATTTTGATGTATAAATAAGAATGGGGTGATCATTAATTTGAAACGACTTTAAATTAAAATGATTCAACTTGAACGGATTTGTGTATAAAAAAACTTTTGAATTTCACAATTCTAATTTTAAAAGAAAGGAAAGAAACTTTAGTATTTTATTTTTTTCCGAATTGGAAGAAGAACTTTTTTACATTTGTATTGAGTTACAGGTGGGTAAATTTAGTATTTTAATATTTTTATTGAGTTTTAACCAGGATATTTAAGTTTTCAATATTTCAATTGATTAATTGAAGGAAGGATCCTTTTTAATTTTTAACATTTTATTGAGTTTAAGGGAAAATTTTTCTATTTTCAAATTTTCTCCGAATTGGAAGAGGCTTTTTTTCCTGTTTTTTAACATTTTTATTGAGTTGGAAGGGATGAAATTTTGGTTTTCGAGTTTTTCAAAATTTGAAGAGACCAATTTTTCCTTTTTTCAATTTGTATTGAGTGGACGAGAGCAAATCTAGCCTTTTTAACATTCAGAAAAAATAACAATCAGAAAACATTTTGAAATTTTGCTGTTTAATGGAATTTAATTTTAAATTATTTAATTGAAAAGTGCTAAAATCTTCCATTTCTTACGTGTAAAATATTATGCAATTGAATTAAATTTTTTTAACCCTCGATGGTAAAAGTTTAAAATTCAAAAGAGTATTCAAAGAATACTTCTTTTCATCACCCATTTCTTTTCACCACAATTTTGAATATATTCTACTTTTATTTAGTAACTTAATAAGTAATATTTATTTGGATGAAAGGATAGTCTATATAGTTGGATATTTTCTGAAATCCTATAATATTAACCAAAGTTAAAAATGTTTAAATTTAAATTTTAACTTGGCTTTAAACTTTAGCCCTAAGAATGTTTACGTCTCTAGCGCTTCTCATTTTACCTTACTGTTGTGTAATTCTTCTCCTAATAAAAGCAAAAATTTCTGAAAAAATTCTGCAATCTATACTTCCTTTTAAGTGAATAGTTAACATCACATAAGAGTAAACATTATATTATTCTTTTAATACAAATTTACATTATTTTGCGTTATTTCATAATATATTGGTATAAACATAATAAATCCTTACATCAATTATTACATATCAAAATTTTTATTTTTGGACTCGAGATTTTACACAACTCTTTTCCATTATTTATAGTTCTGTTCTGTATTAAATCTTAAAATAATGGTAAGCTTTATCTAAATGCAGTAATGTCCTTCAAATACTGAACTACAATCAACTCCCGATATAAGACCCCCCGGTTTACGATATTCCCAGAACTGATTGCCTCCGCAATTTCCTGATGAGAGGAGCCGGGAGACCGAAGGAGAGGATGTGCTCAGTCAAGCGTGACAAGCAACTCGAGGGCCGCACCCTCAGCGCGTTAGTTGCATCAGGTTGCGTCATGCGTTCAAATCCAACAGGAATGGTTCACGCGTCTCTGCCTCTTTACGTTTGGATTCCCCCGATTTAGGATCAAGGCCAAGGCAAGCCATGCCTGAAACCGGTTTTATATCGAGAGTTGTGTGTAATTT
Source organism: Andricus curvator (assembly GCA_932195095.1). Classification (NCBI taxonomy): domain Eukaryota; kingdom Metazoa; phylum Arthropoda; class Insecta; order Hymenoptera; family Cynipidae; genus Andricus; species Andricus curvator. The sequence goes on from CAKNYM010053427.1 coordinate 416,501, forward strand.
GATAAATTTTAATGAATGAATTATCTCCATGTATACAAATGGATTTGAAAAATAACACAGAATTCTGATTTCCTTTGAATAATAAATTTTAGAAATTCGAAAAACTTCAAAATCAAAAACATATTTCTGTCTAATATTTTATTTCATATAATTTTTTTCCAATATAGCAATCGTTTTTCTCACTCTCATCGCCTTTTGGTTGCCACCTCAAAGCGAGGTAAGAATAGCCGTAGCTGGATGTACGGCTCTGATAACTTCGATATTTTTAATTTACTTCGGCAACAAAATTCCACCGGTTGCTGAAAATTTGCCCCTCATCGGTAAGGAAACATTTTTAAACATAATTTTCAACCAACTAACAGATTTCTTAAAATCTCTTCTTTTCGCTCTTCTTTGCGAACAAATATTCATAATGAAATAGTATTATATATTTTGATTTTAAGATTTACAGACTTCACGTCCCAAAACGCTCTAAAAATGAGGAAAATAAGGTGATTTTTCACAAAAATAGCGAAATAATAGGGGAACGCATTTTTTTAAATAAAATTTTCGACCAAAGTAGTTGGATTTCCAACAAAATAATTAAATTTTCACTAAAGTAGTTGAATTTTCAACAAAATAATTGAATTCTCTATCAAATATTTGGATTTTCAAGCCAAAAATACGAATTTTTCAGAAGACAGTTGAATTTTCAACAAAAAAGTTTATTTTGAACCACTAAAAATGATATTTCTACAAAAAAGATGAATTTTCAACATAAAAGTTTATTTTTAACCAAAAAATAATAATTTTTAACAAAAAGTTCGTGTTTAACCAAAAAGTTGAATTTTTACCATATTAGTTTAACTTTAAAGCCAAAAGGTCTAATTTTCAACAAAACAGGTGAATTCTGCAACAAAAAGGATGAACTATTAACAAAATTGTTGAATTTTCAAAAAACGAATCAAATTTTTAAACAAAAAAGTTTTTATGTTGTAACCAAAAATATAAATGTAGACTTTTAAATCCAAAAAGATAAATTTTCAACCAAAAATTTATTTTCAACCAAGAAAGATGAATTTTCTACTAAAGAAGATGAATTTTCAATCCAAAAGGAGAAATTTTCTATCCAAAAAGACGAATGCTCAATGAGACAGTAGAATTATCGACCAAACTAGTGGAATTTTCAACAAAATAATTAAATTTTGAACCAAATAGTAGAATTTTCAAGCCAAAAAGACGATTTTTTTAGAAGGCAGTTGAATTTTCAAGAAATAAGTTTATTTTCAACCAAAAAAGATGACATTTCTACCAAAAAAATGCATTTTTAATCAAAAAGGACAAATTTTCTATCCAAAAATATGAATATGGATTTTTAACTCGAAGATACGAATTTTCAATAAAAAAGTTTATTTTTAACCAAACAGTTAAATTTTCAACCAAGTAATAGAATTTTCAAGCTAAAAAGACGATTTTTTTAGAAAACAGTTCAGTATTTACTAAAGCAGTTTATTTTCAAACAAAAAAGATTACATTTATACCTAAAAAGATGAACTTTCAATAAATAAGGACGAATTTTTCTATCCAAAAAGACAAATTTTCTACAAAACAGTTGAATTTTCAACAAGAAAGTTAATTTTCAACTAAATAGTGGAATTTTCAACCAAAATAGTTGAATTTTTAACCCAAAAAGATTATTTTTCCACGAAAAAGTAGAATGCTTAACCAAAAAAAATTATTTTTTCACAAAAAATTGAATTTTCAATCCAAAAATATGAATTTTCATCAAAAAAGTTGATTTTCAACCAAATGGCAGAATTTTCAAGACAAAAAGACGAATTTTTTTAGAAAACAGTTCAATATTTAATAAAATAGTGTATTTGCAACCAAGAAAGATTACATTTCTACCAAACAAGATGAATTTATAACAAAAAAGGATGACTTATTCTATAAAAAAAATGGTCTACAAAACAGTTTAATTCTAAACAAAAAAGGTATTTTTGAACGAAATAGTGAAATTATCGAACAAAATAGTGGAATTTTCAAAAAAATAATTAAATTTTGAACCAAATAGTGGAATTTTCAACCAAGAAGTTTATTTTTCATAAAAAAATGACATTTCTACAAAAAAATGAATTTTCAATCAAAAAGGGCAAATTTTCTATCCCAAAAAGACGAATATTCAACAAAACAGTTGAATTTTTAACTCAAAAAGACAACTTTTCAATAAAAAAGTAGTATAATGGTATACATATATAATATAATATATATAATAGTATCTTTAACCCAAAAAAAATGAATTTTCTACAAAAATTGAATTTTTATCTCAAAAATATGAATTTTCAACAAAAAAGTTGATTTCCGAGAAAATAATTAAATTATTAACGAATTAGTAGAATTTTTAACCAAAAGAAGATAATTAAGATTTTCTGAATTTCCTCAACAAAATAGTAGACTTTTCAACCATGAGGAATTAACTTTTAACCAAAAATGGTTAGGGTTTCCTATTGAGTTATTCAGTTCGCATTTAAGCGAAAAACGAGAAAAAGGGGAAGATTTTTGAAAAAAGCGGAAAAATAGGAATTAAAAAAAGGGGAATAGTGGAAAGAGTGTGAAGTCTGTATTAATTATTACCAAATTAAATGTCTTTTTTCTATTGTAATTTAAATCTTCATTTCTATTTATATTTTACATCTAGATACCATGAAATTTCAAAAACTTTCATTCAATTGGTCACAAATTTAATTATTTTATTTTTCATGATTTTTGCATTGTTTCAGTCAGATTTTATAGTGGGTGTTTATACCAAGTTACAATTCAGCTGATAATCTCAGTAGTCGTATTGAACTTGTCGAAAAGACCACTCTGCAGCCCAATTCCACGTGGAGTCAGACGTCTTCTTTTAGGATGGCCGGGGTGGTACTTGGGACTTGCAGGTCTCGTTCAAGTGGTATGTAAAGTGAAAGATAAAATTTTCTCAAATTTATTTTTGGCATAAATCCAATTTTAGCAATATAATCTAACCCTATATTGAGGCCTCCATTCCATACCGCTCCACGTCGCATTTAGGCGGTGTACCGCGCCAACGTCACGTTTAGGCGCTACAGTGAAAGATAAACTTTTTTAAATTTATTTTTGGCATAAATATAAATTTAGCAGTATAATCTAACCCTATATCGACGCCTCCACTCTATACAGCTCCACGTCGCATTTAGGCGGTGTACTGCGCCACGTCACGTTTGGGTGGTGTAGTGAAAGATCAAATTTTCTTAAATATATTTTTGGCATAAACCTAAATTTAGCAATATAATCTATCCCAATATCGACGCCTCCATTCCATACCGCTCCACGTCGCATTTATGCGGTGTACCGCGCCACGTCACGTTCAGGTGATGTAGAGAAAGATAAACTTTTTTAAATTTATTTTTGGCACAAATATAAATTTGGCAGTATAATCTAACTATCGACGCCTCCACTCCATACCACTCCCCGCTGCATGTAGGCGGTGTACCTCGCCACGTCACGTTTGGGTGGTGTAGTGAAAGATAAAATTGTCTTAAATATATTTTTGGCATAAATCTAAATTTAGCAATATAATCTAACCCAATATCGACGCCTCCATTCCATACCGCTCCACGTCGCATTTAGGCGGCGCACCGTGCCACATCACGTTTGGGCGGTGTACAGCTCTCCGTCACATTTATTCGCGACGGAGAGCTGTATGGAATGGAGGCGTCATTATTCCTCGTTTCCGAATTTCTATCCTTTTCTTACCCATTTTATCACGTTTTATTCCATCCCTCTTTCCGATAATAATTTTATCGTCTCTTATCACATTTTATAATTTATAGCTTATTTAAATTCTCGAGGATTCTATCCTTTTCTATGAAGCTTTATCACTATTTACGATTCTTATTTTTCTAACAATTCTATAATAATATTAATGCTGCTTTTTCCTTTCCGACCACCACTTTATGCTATTCATCTTTCCAAGAATGATTGTTTCCTTTTTTGTTCCCTTTTTAGAATTTTTATCCTATTCCTCGTTCTAATAACACAGCCACACAACAAAATCTTTTTCCGGGTCTCGAGGTCAGACCATGTTTACTATATGCTTTTGTGGCCGCTGAATGCGAATCCGAGGTCCAAAAAACCCCAGCTCATCAGGGTTCTGACATAAACTCAAAAAACCTCTTAAAAAATCTTTTTCCTGATCTGGAGGTCAGACGATTTTTAGTATATGTTTTTGTGGTCGCTGAATCCGAACCCGAAGTCCAAAAACCCCAGCACGTCAGGGTTCTGACATAACCTCAAAAAGCCTGATAAAAATATTTTCCCGGGTCTGAAGGTCAGACCATGTTTATTATATGTTTTTGGGGTCGCTGAATCCGAATCCAAGGTCCCGAAAAATTCCAGCTAGTCAGGGTTTTGACATAACCTTAAAAAATCTCACAGAACTTTTTTTTCGAGTTCGGGGGTCAGAGCATGTTTACTATATGCTTTTAGGGTCGCTGAATCTGAATTCGTAGTGTAAAAAACTCCAGCACGTCAGGAACGTGAAAAAGAGACGATTGTTTCACCGACCCCAAAAACATATAATAAACATGGTCTGACCCCCGGATTCGAAAAAAAATTTTGTGAGGTTTTTTAAGGTTATCTCAGAACCCTAACGTGCTGGGTTTTTTAGATCTCGGATTCGGATTCAGCGACCCCAAAAACATATAGTAAACATGGTCTGACCTCCAGACCCGGAACAAGATTTTTTGAGTTTATGTCAGAACCCTGACGTGCTTGGGTTTCTTGGACCTCGTATTTGGATTTAGCGACCCCAAAAACATATACAGTGAAACTTCCATAGTTCGAAGTGGCACGGGGCGTGGGAAAAAATTCGAATTATCGAATAATTCAGTTTTCAAGCGATATCTTAATAAATAAATAAAATAGTATTAATGATATAAGTTTATAATAATAATAAATGATAATAAATAAAATAAACACAATAAATGAATGAATTAAATAAAATAACCGGAAATTCGAATATTTTTGTCTCGAGCACTTTTCAACCAGTCAACCATGGCTTTTTCTACGTTCGGAAAAGATGCAGGCTCATGCGTTTTCTATCTGGTTGAAACGAAGAGTCTTCGTAAGCAGAGAAAATTTTCTGTTTGTTCTTAACAAAAGCTGTTAAAGTGTTCACTAGTATGCCAAAGGTTGCTGCAATGTCTTTCTTTTTTTTCACACCAGTCTCAACTTCAAGAATCATTTTTATTTTGTCACTTAAATTGGACGTTTTATAATTCTTCCTCTCCATATTATACTCCAGACACGAAAAAATATATTTTTTGTGTGGCTATGTAATTATATCCTTAATCATCCTGTTTTTATCATTTTTAGGGTTTCGTAGCCCCGGGCAAAAACCCTCATAGTTGCGGTCGGGTGTCCGTCCGTCGTTCTTTTTTTCCGGTCGAGGAAGTGAGGGAAGGGGTAGTAGGAAGTGAGGGCTAGCAGGGTAGGGAAGTAAGGGAAGGCAAGCGAGGGGGAGAAAAAGTATAGGAGGGAGAAGAGGGGGAGTGGTGGAGGAATTAAATGGATGGGAAGTAGGGGAAGTGAGAGGAGGGGACTCAAGGGAGAGTAGGAGTAGCAAGCGAAAGAGGAGGAGTATGGAGGGGAAAGTATGCGCGAGGGAGATTTGAACGACTTAATTAACATCTAAATTTATAGGCTAAGAAACCGTTTTCTGTAGACGCGCCGCGTCTGCTTTTTAGCCTATTGCTATTACCAAAAATGCTATCTCTTTCCATCCGCTCTTATCATTATCCTATTCCCCTTTTTGTTAGAATTTTTGTCTATCCCATTTTATCACTGCTCTATCCTTTCCAATTTTTCCTTCATATCTTGTATATAGTTTGTATCCTATTCTTCTCAATTCCGCTTCTCTAGATTTCTATCCTTCTCGATCATGCTTTATGATGGTATCCTTTTCTCATTTTTCTGACTTTATCCTTTGTTATCTGGTTTTACAAGTTTTTGTTATTCCTCTCTCCAAAATTCTATTTTGTTCTATCCCCTTTGATCGGAGGGGAAGTAGAAGAACTGAGCGGAAATGTGGGCAAGGAACCAGAGGGAAGGGGAAGTATTGAAAATAAGAAAAAATGAGGGAGGGGGAGTAGGAAAAGTGGGGGGAATGAGCAGAGGGGAAGTGATGGGCCGGGACGGGAAATAGGGGATGTGAGGGGAAATGTTGGGAGGAGTGGCGGAAGTGCTAAAGAGGGGGAAATATATGACGAATAAGTTGGGGAAGGGAGGGAAAGCGAAGTTTGAAGTGTGGGGAAGGGAAGTAGGGGTGGATTGGGGAAGTGAGGGTGCAGAGGGAAAGTAGGGGAATGTGGGGGAGTGTGGGAGGACTGAACGACTTAATTAACATCTTGATAGGCTACGAAACTCTTTTTTGTAAGCGCAAGGCGCCTATTTTGACTACTTCTTTAAGATAATGTCATTATAGTCACTTTTTAAACAAGAAATATCACATTAGTCACATCTTTCAATAAATTAAAACAGACAACCTAAAGATTTTCGAATTCCTTAAATTCTGGAATTCTTTGAAATTCTCTTGAAATCCATTAAATTCAGTATATCTTTTTTGGATATGCATTTTTCTAAATTTACCCTTAAGACTTATAAAACCTTGAATTCTTATGGATATCATCAAATTCTTATTCACTAATTCTATTCACTTCCATTTATGTGAATTCAATATTCATATCTGAATTCACTGGAATTATTTTTAATTTATATTGATTTCGTATGAATTTCATCGAATTCTTCTTAATTCACTCAAATTGATGGAATATTTGGTTTCTTTTTCAACTGATTTGAATTCATTTGAAATTTACCCTCAATTCTTATTAATTTATCCTGAAGTCTTTTACACTCACTCACCTTTAATTCTTAAGCATATCATTAAATTCTTTTGAATTCCCTCAAATTTTCAATTTTACTGAAATAAGTGGAATATTCACTCAATTCTGCTCAATTCCGTGGATTTTTTTTTTTAATTTGCCATGAAGTCTTTTACGCATACCTTTAATTCTTAGGCATATCAACACATTTTTTTTTAATTCACTTGAATGTTCATGAATTACATCGAATTCTTCTCATTTCCCCTAAATTCTCGCGAATTTTATTTAATTATTTTTCTTTGTTAATTTATCCTAAATTCGTTTAAATTCATCTAGAATTCTACTAAAAAGAGCATTAGTCACATGATTATTAATTATTAAAATAATTAGTCACTTATGTATTCTTTATTTTCAACAACAATAATTTTTCGAAAGCTAGCCGCCATAATTTGAATAGTGAAAATGAAAAAATAATTGCAAAATCAATGCAATTTATTGATTGTCATAAATAAGATCTGTAAACTATATTGCGAAAGTAACTAAAAAAGTAAAAATTTTTATAGTTATTATCACTGACAAAAATTTAAATAGTTACTAATTCGTTACCCATTTACATAAGTAACTTCGTTACCACTATCGTTACCAAAAAATGTAACAATTTGAAAGAAACTAGTAGCTTCCCATCACTTAACCTTATCCTATTACCGTTGACAATAATTTTGTTACTTCCAATCCTGTTTTATCAACTTTCGTGAAAGACCTCTCAGGAAAATATATTTTAAACTCAAATTGTGGACTACAATGATATAAAGGAAACCTCCCTACAATGGATAATGCAACCTACAGTGGATAATAATTAATTAAAAATACTAATATATGTAAAATGATTAATTTAATGTAATTAAAATTTAAGACACTAACGTGTTCATGAATTAAAATTAATTAGTATTATTTTATTTTTGCTCTCAATTAATGATGATCTACTGTAGGTTGCATTATCCACTGTAGACAGGTTTCCCCTAGGTACTAAATTTTTGATCAAATTAAAATTCTTAACTTATTTTAAAACAAATGAAACTTTTTTTTCTAGATTCAACAGCAGAAACCAAATGGTTGTCAGGAATTGAGAGAAAGTCATGGAGGGGATTCCACTTCCAATCCTGCATCAAACAGTTTCGATGACTGCGATCGAGAAAATATGATTACCCCAGGAAAAAATACTACGAAGCTTGAGTGGATTCTTTTAGCTACTGCCATCGACAGATTATCATTTCTTCTATTTTGTTTTATCTTCATCATAATGTCACTGGCATTTATCACATAAAAAATACGATATCCAACATATCGAAAATCCAGAAGATCTCAGAAGCCACCCTCAAAAAATATTTGAAAGATTTATTTCAGATCATTGAAATACTAATCAATAAAAATGTGCAGTTGAATTTCTATTTCAATATTGAAAAACAGTATTTAATTTGTATTTTACGAGATAGTTTGAAAATAAAAAGTGATAGAAGTATACCTTTATTTCAAAATATAAAAATACTAACATTAAATAAATCTATTGAATCTCTTCAGAGTGTGTGGCTCACTAGAAGCAACAAAAATATTAGAATACAAAAATAGTCAAGAATTAAAACCATGTACATTCATTGTAATTTTGTTAATCACAATTACCAAATGAGGAATAAAATAAAATTTAAATTGCAAATGATTCTTTAACAATAAAAGCAACAATTATGTTCTCAACTTTTTGACCACTATAGTTTTAAAAATGACAAAAGGATTCTATTCATAATCTCTCAGCCATATTAAATAAGGTCATATGTATTTATCTATTAATAAAGATTAAGAATTTTCATCGCCATTAATTTAGTAAATCAAAAATTCCAAATGAGTAATTTTATTTCGCGATAACATTTATTTCTGCATTTTTTTTAAACATTATTCACAAAAGAGAAAAATTGTAATGTAAATGCTTTTTTAACGTTGGCAAATAATTATGTTCTCTTCTACCCCACTATAGTTTGAAACTTTTTCACACCTTCAAAGAGATGAGAAAAATTAAATTATGGTCAAAAACTTAGAATATCCTAATTTACGAATTATACCACTATCGGTACCAGTAAAAATAATTGTTGATGACGGTCACAAAAAAGAATACCGGTATCAACAATAAGATTTCTAACACAATTTAAAACGGTTTAGATTTTATTTAAGAAGATTAATTTAAGGGTTTGAAGATTTCAAAATATGTCGGAAAAGAATCTAGATTTTAAGACCATTTTTTTCATTTTTCAGGATTTTAAACAATTTGAGGAATATTTTGTATTATTTTCAAAGATATTTCAAAGTTTTAGAAATTTAAAAAAAATTAAAAAATAATTTAAGTCTTCATAGGATTTCAAAAAATATTAAATAAAATGTAGATTTTGGAAGATTTTGAAAAAGAGCTTTTTAAGAATTGAAAATTTCAAACCATTTTTTATTTTTAAAAAGATACCTGGCAAATTTGCAAATGATTTTTTATTTTGAAAAATTAATTTGAAGAGAAAACTTAAAAAGATTTTAAAACATTACAACTGATTTCCTGAAGTTTCGGAAAGAAGATAGAAGATTTTAAAGAAAAAATGTTCAATATTGCAAGAATAAAGAAATTTTTTTTAATTCGAGTAAGTTTCAGGAATATTTCTGAATGTTTTGAAAATATACAATAGCAATAGTAAACACAACAAGATTTCAACAAATGTACAATAAAATGTAGATTTCTTGAAGATTTTTAACAAAAAATTTAGAAGCTTTTTAAGAATTTTCAAAGGTTTCAAGAAAAAAAAATTTCCTGAAATTCGTGGAAAAACTTCAAATATTTTTCATTTTGAAAAAATAATTTTTAAAGTAAATTTAAAAACATTTTAAAAAAATAATTAAAATGTCGGGGAAAAAATCTAAAAGATTACAAGTCAATTTTTTTTCAATTTTGCAGGATTTAAAAAATTTGTAGAAAAAGTTTGCATTTATTTGAAAGATTTCTCGAAATTTTAGAAGTTTTGAAAAGATTCACAAATAATTTAAACCTTGGAAAGATTTTCAAAAATTGTAAACAAAATGTAGATTTTTGAAAATTAAAAAAGGTTTTTCAGGAATTTTTAAAGGCCTCAAAACAATAAAAAAATCTCACGATTCCTGGAAATAGGAAATAGTTGAATTGTAGAGGAAAAAAGATTACATTTTTTTTTAAATATAAAAAATTTTCCACAAAATAATTAAACTTTCAACAAAATAGTCAAATTTGTAACCACATAGCTGAATTTTTAACCTATAAAGATAAATTTTTATCCAAGATGATTAATTTTCTACAAAAATACAAATTTTCAACAAAGTACAAAAATTTTTAACCAAAAGGTTGAATTTTCAACTAAAAATATGAGTTTTTAATCAAAAATGGAATAGTTCAATTTTCCATTTAAAAAATAACTTTTCATAAGGAAAAAAAACTAATTTTTAACCATTTGAATTCAACGAAATAAGACGAATTTTTGAAAAAATAGTTCAATCCTCAACCAAAGAGATGAATTTTCAGCAAAGAAGATTCATTTTCTATACAAAAAAAAAAGAATTTTCACTAAAAGAGTTAATTTTTCATGCTCAAAAGTCGAATGTTTAGAACTTTTAAACCCGCAATGACGAATTTTTAACAAAACACATGCATTTTCTACCAAATAGTTGAATTTTCAACTTATAAAGGAAAAATTATTTTTAGCCAAAAATGGAATAGTTTAATTTTCAGATAAAATAAATAAAATTATTGACAGAAAAAAATATATTTAACAAAATAGTTAAATTTTCAACCAAAGAGGTGAATTTAAAAACAAATAATAATTTTCAACCAAGTAAATGAATTTTAAACTAAAAAAAAGATTAATTTTTAACCAAATAGTTCAATTTTAAACCAAAAAGATGAATTCTCTACCAAGAAGATTAATTTTTAATTAATAATTGTTGTCACATTAAAACATATTTAGGAATTTTGGAAGTTTTGAGGAGATTAAAAATATTTGAAAACTTTGAAAGATTTCTGAAATTTTATCAAATATTTTTAAGTTTCTTCAAAACTTCTAAAAGTCCCAAATATCTTAAATTGACTCGAATTTTTCCTAAAATTTTGTAAAATAGAAAAAGAATACTTTTTCGGAAAATCTGAAATCTTCAAAAAACTGTTCGATTTTTCTCAACAATCTCAGGAAAATTATATTTATATAACTTTGAAAACAAATAAACTAAAAAAATAAATAGTTATTCAAATTTTTGTATTTGTATTAAAAATTATTTTTCTGCTCAAATTATAATTTGGTTGAATTTTTTTTTCTTTCTTGACTGAATAATCTTCTCTTGGTTGAAAATTCAAATATCTTGTTAAAAATTTGTCCTTTTGGTTTGAAAATTCATCTCTTTTGGTTGAAATTTTTTTGTTTGTTAAAAATACAAATTTTTAGTTGTAAATTAATCTGGTTTGGTTAAGGATAGACTAATTTGTTGAAAATTCCGATTTTTTTTAGGAATTCAACTCTTTTTGATTTAAAATTAAAATCTTTTTTAGTTGAAATATCAATTTTCGTTCAGAATTCACCTTTTTTGGTGGAAAATTCAAAACTATTTCGTTGAAAATGAACTTTTTTGATGAAATTTTAATTTGACTTATCTGAAATCTTCAAAAATATTTCTGAATTTTTCAGAAATTTTAGGAAGATTATGTTTATATAACCTTAAAAACAAATAAAGTTAAATAATAAAACAGTTATTCGAAGAAATATAAATTTTCAAGTTTCAGTTGTTTCTCTAATATAAAAGCTTTATTTATATTTTTAACATTATATTTTAAACAATTTACTAAAGACGATAATCATAGCTGCCTATATATAATTTAAGAAACTTTCTATTTACATAAAAAGAAAACTTCATATAAAAAATGTATTCATACTCATGAAATTTTCAAGTGTGCATTTACACACTTGAACATATATACTGTATATATTGCATAATATATCACTTTTTTCTTATTTTTATCACAATTCCTTATTATCCGTCTCATTACAAGTCAACAAATGTAATGATGAATGTAAACATATTCCAAATTTAAAACTGACAATTTAATAATGACTAATCGAAGTTCATTTAAATAAACCTTTTTTTAATTATAATTATTTTTATCTTCTGAGAAAGACAAGGATAAGATATATTCAATTATAATAAAATAATTATTATGATGACTTCAGTCTTTGAAAATAAACTCAGTGAAGACACTTCCTCAAAAATGGCTTTAACTTTATTAAGAATAAAAATCTTAACCTTCATGAAAATTAGTTTGAAAATGAGAGAAGATTAAAGACAATTGAAGGAATTTCATGGAAGTGCCTTCACCACATTTTTTGGTAGGTACCCTAAAATTAGGCGATTTTGTTATTTTGGACGTAAGCGTTATTCAGTTGGAAGCCTTAACAATTTTTTTTTAAATTATTTTTTACCGAGAGTTTTTCAAACAAAAAATTATGGACTAACATTATGATCACTTATGGCTATTTGATGCAAAACCACATCTCCAGATATTTGAAGAGTATCGACGATCGATGGCTTCATTCGATGCTTAAATTCTCCAATCATTTTATTGCCCAACCAAATTGTGTAGCCTTCGAATTCAACTCGTATCCTTAAAAAAATAATATTTCATTAAAACACAGTTTCAGGATTAATATTATTTATTTTTTTATGGTTTTCAGAAATAATAAGATATGGGACTTGAAACTAATGGAAATTTTTTGTATCTAAGGTAATACATGCTTGTAATATTTTCAACATAGGATCTTTTATAAACTGAATAAAAAAATATTTCAGATCAAAATTTTTTATTTTATTTATTTATTTAAAAAAAGACTTATCTACCATAAAATATGATTTTTTAACAAAATAATTTATTTTTCAAACAAATAATTGAATTTTTAATAAAATAATTGGATTTTGAACCTAAGAAGATGAATTTTCATTTTAAAAAAGTATAATAGTTGAAAATTCAACCAAAAAAGATGAAATTTCATTTTAAGAAATAAATTTTGAAACTAAAAGGACGAATTTTCAATAAATAAAGATTTTTCAGTCATGAAAGAAAAAAAATGTTCACCTAAATTGTTATACCTTCAAGCCAGAAGGCGAATTTTCTGAATTCTGAATTTGTGACAATATGAATTTTCAGCCAAAAATTAATTTTCAACAAAATAGTTACATTTTCAACTAAAGAGATAAACATTCCATTAAAAAAATGTCAACAGAGCAGTTCAACTTTTACCCAAGCAGTTGAATCTTCAATTTAAAATGGTCAGTTTTCAACAAAATAGTTAAACTTTCAACCAAAGAGATGAATATTCAACTAAAAATATGAATCTACAACACAGAAATTATTTCTTAAAATTCGAGTCTTTCTAAAAGATGTTTAGGACCAGTCCTAAACAAATCAAGAAATATTTGATAAATTGTCGGAAATGTTTCCAGGTTTTCCAATATTTCAAATCTATTTAAAATGCCTTAAATTCCTAAAAATATTTTTACTGACTCGAGTTTTTCTTAATATATTGAAAAATCATTGAAAACGTAAAAAATTGCCTTATAATCTTCTTAATTTTGCCCGGAATTTTAGAAAAATTGGTTTATTATCTTGAAAACTTTCGAAAATCTTGTACAGCATCGAAAGTTTTTTTTCTTTGAAAATCTACATTTCTAAAAATCGTTTAATGTTTCAAATTCTTTTCGAATCTCTCCAATTCTTCTAAATATTTCTTGAGTTGACTCTATACTCGATTTTTTAAAATCTTTTAATCTTATCAAAATTGAAACAGTTTGCTTTAAAATCTTCTACACACTATTTCGAAATTTTAGGAGATCGATTGAAATATTAAAAAAAAAAAATTAATTTTCTTTTAAAGTTCATGTTTCAAAATAAAAAAATCCTTCAAAATTTTCACACGAATTTTTATATTCTGCAAAATTTAAAAAATTGCATTAAAATCTTTCAGATTCTTCATCGATAATTTTATAAATCTTTTTAAATCATCTCTTAAAATTATTTTTCGAAATAAGAAATCATTTTAATTTTTCCTAAGAACCTGTTTTTAATTTTTAATTTTTTTTAATCGCTTAAAAACTTCTGAATATCTCTTAAACTTACTCAATTTTTTTCTAAAATCATGTAATATGGCAAAATTGCAAATTTTGCTTTAAGATCTTTTACACTTTGTTTAAAAATTTTAGGAAATAATCAAAAATGTTTTGTAATATTTTTCAATTTTTTCTTAGAATTCATTACAAAACAATCATTCAAAATTTTCCCATGAATCTTCAGAACATTTTTTTCATTCTCTTGACACCCTTCAAATTCAGATTACTTAAAACTTTTTTAAATTCTGAAAAATTAAAAAATTGTCTCAATGTCTTCCATATTTTTTTCCACACATTTTGAAATCTTCAAAACTTAAAATTATTCAAAAAACAATAAAACCTAAACCATTTTAAAGTTTCCCATAAATCTTGAATAGAATTTAATCTCCTCAAATCTTTCATAATTATTAAAAAGCTTCTAATTTTTGTTCGAATTCTTCAAAATAAGTTTTTGCCGATAGTTTAATTTTTCTTATTTCTTTGAAAATGTAAAAAAGTTCACAAATTATAGTGTGATAAAGAAATATTAGGAACAAAATTATTTCCCATTATTAAACAATCATTTACAATTTAATTTTTCTTTTTTATCTATCAATAATTTTTAGAAACATTTAGAAATTTAGAGCTGTTAGGTAATTTAAGTACGGTCCCAAAGGTAAAACGTAAGAAAGGAAGAAAAAATTAATTAGAAGGATATTTCAGACCTTTTTCTATAAAAATCGTTAAACTCCGATAACAATTAACAATTTGCCAACTATATTTTCCCTAATAATTTTTGTATAAAATAAATACTATTTATTCTCAATAGAAAAAAAAAGTATAGTAAGAGAAATTTACGTGAGTAAAAAATCCCTTCCAGGGCCCCAAGAAAGATGTCCTTCGTGTCTTTCTTCATTAGACCATTTTCCTTCTGTCCAGCAATTCAAAACGACACAGGCAGGTGCATTTCCATAATGAAATCTTGGATTAATATGCAATGCTATTTCTGGATGAGGATATATTAAATTTCCTTTTTGTAAATTCACGTAGAACCTAGAACATTTTATTCATATTTTTCATTATTTTTTAATTGTACAATCGTTAGGATCCTTAAAATAGGGTGTAGCCAAAAAACTTAATTTTCAAAATTCTATGAATTTTCCATTATTTTTCCTTTGCCAATTTTTTATTTTCCCTTGCCATTAATATTCACAGACCAGAATATTAAACTTGAAACATTTTTATCACAGAATCTTTCATAAAAGGAATAAAAAAATATTTCAGATTGAAATTAAAAAATTTTTAATCTATTTATTTTAACCAAAAAAATGACTTTTGAATCCAAAAGGACAAATTTGCAACAAAACAGTTGAATTTTCGACCAAAAAGATGACTTTTGAACAAAATATTCAAATTTTCAACCAATTCATTAAATTTTCAACAAAATACTTACATTTATAACTGAATGTTCAAACAAAAAAGAATTAACTTCAACCAAAAAGAAATGCATTTTCAACCAGATAATTCCATTTTTTAGAAGATAATTGAATTTTCAAAAATAAAAGATAAATGTTCAATCCAAAGGGACAGATTTTCTTTCAAAAAGACTTGCGTTCCACAAAACGATTAAATTTTGAACGAAATAGTTGAATTTGTAAACAAATACTTGAATTTTCTACCTACAAAAATGAATTTTCAACCAAATAGTCGAATTTTCGAACAAAAAAGAACAAACTTCAATCAAAAACAGTTGCATTTTCAACCATAGTTAAATTTCCAAGCCAAAAAGACGATTTTTTTAGAGGACAGTTGAATTTTCAACAAAATTGTTGAATTTTCATCCAAATAGTTTAATTCCTAACATACAAAGATGAATTCTCAACAAAAAATGAAAAAAGTTGATATTTGAACAAAAAGAGGTGAATTTTAATACCAAAAGGACGAACTTTTAACCAAGAAGATTGATTTTCTACCAAAAAAGATCAATATACAACCAAAAATGGAAAAGTTAAATTTTAGATAAAAAAAGGGAATTTTTAACAAAATAGTTACATTTTCCTCCAGAAAGATGAATTTTTAACTAAAATAATACATTTTTCAACCAAAAAGAGGAATTTTCAACTAAAAAATATCAATTTCCAGTCAAAATTTAAAAGTTTAATTTCCTGTTTAAAAAGATAATTTTAAACAAAAAAAAAACGAATTGTTAAAAAAATAAATTGTTGATCAAAGAGATGATCTTTTAACCAAAAAAATACATTTGTAAACAAAATACAGGCCTCACAGTCCCTATGGAATTAAATGTAGGGACCAAAAGGTACTTTTTGTCACGCTCATAGGGTACTTTTTTCGCGCTCAAAGGGTAAAAAATTCAAGAAAAATTCATAAAACTTGAAAACAATTCAAGTTAAATTCCAAAGAAATCAAATGAATTGGAAACAATTTAAAAATATGAAAAAACCTTATTGAATTCAGTCAATTGGCAATAAGCTTAGAAAAATGTAAGGGAACTCTAAAGAATTTGATGAAATGCCTAAGAATTCAAGATGAGGTTATTAAAAGACTTTAGGATCAATCAAATAAAAACTTTCAGAAATTCAAAAAAACCCATTGGAATAAATAGAATTGAGTGAATTTAGAAGAATGCAAGTAAATTTAAAGAAATAAATAAAGAGAATTCCAAAGAATGTAAAAGAATTCATGGTGAATTAAAAAAAAATTTCAATCTCTTTAAATCTTTGAAATTAAACCAATTGATAACCAAAGGAGTGACTAATGACTACAAAACAATTCAAGTTAAATTCAAAAGAATTAAAAGGAACTGGGAAAAATTCTACAAATCGAAAAAATTCCATTGATTCCAATAAAATTTGAGTGAATATAGAGGAATTGAAGAGAAATGAGAAGAATTCGATGAAATTCATAAAAATTCAAACTGAATTAAAAAACAAACAAGTGAATTTAAAATAATTCAAACACATGAAAAAAATTCATTGAATTGAGTAAGTTTGAAACTTGAAATAAGTTTAGAAAAATTAAAGAGAATTTAAAAGAGTTTGATGAAATGCCTAAGAATTTAAGGTCAGTTTTAAAGACTTTAAGATGAATTAAACATAAACTTTTTAAAAATACATTTAATTGAGTGAATTTAGAAGAATTCAAAAAAATTCAGGATGAATTGATAAGAATTCAGGGATACTTCCAAATGAATTGCAAAAAATATTTGAAAATGTCTTCAAATTTTTGAAAACCTACGAAATCCCTCACTTTTTGTGAATAAATTCTTTGATGAAATCCATTAAGATACTTTAAAATTCTTTAAAATTATTAAACCCCCTGGAAATCCCTTGAAATTGTTTAAATCTATTGAAAATACCTTGAAATCTTTTGAAATACCCTACAATATGTATTTCAAAGTCTTTGAAATTCCTTCAAACTATTGAAATAAATACAAAAATTCTAGAAATCGTTTATAGTATATATTTCAAATCCTTTGATATCCTTTGAAATCCCTTGAAACCTTTTAAAGCTTTTGAAAATGCCTGCGAATCTTTTGAAATACCCTAAAATATTTCAAATCCTTTGAAATCCTATTAAATTACTGAAATCAATTAAAAATTTCTTTGTAATTTTTTTAAATAACCTAAAATATTTCAAATTCCTTAAAATATTTTGAAATCCCTTGAAATTTTTTTAATATCTTGAAAATGCCAAGGAATTAAACAAAATACCTTACAATATTTCAAATCCTTTTATCATTTTATCAATTGATACTCAGCACCAATTAAATAAAAACTTTTTAAAATTCCAAAAAATCCATTGAATTAAGCAAAATTGAGTACATTTAGAAGAATTCGAATTAATTAAAAACAAATTCAAAAAAATTCCATAGAATTAAAAAGAATTCAGGATAAATTAATAAGAATTCTGGGTGAATTCCCAAAACTAATTTCAAATCTCTTCAAATCAATGAAACCCTACAAAACACTTCACTTCTCGTGAGTAAATTCTTTAAAATCCACTAAAATATTATAAAATCCCATGACATTCTATGAAATCTGAGGATATTTCCTGAAATCCTGGAAAATTTATTAAAATACCTTGAGAGCTTTAAAAAACCCTTACAATCATTGAAATCATCGGAAACCTTATGAAATCCCGCGAAATCTTTTAAAATATCTTAAAACTTTATAGGTCCTGTAAAATCGTTCCAAATCTTCCGAAATTTTAGATTCTTTATCCTAAATAATTTCGCCCTTTGAAACCCCTTCAAATTAATAAAACTAATGAAAAAATTCCTTAGAATCTTTGAAAATTTCCTAAAATATTTAAAATCCTTTGAAATTATTTGAAATCCCTTGAAACTTTTAAAAGCTCTTGAAAATTCCTGAGAATTTTTAAAAATACCCTAAAATCTTAAAAATCCCTTCAGATTATTGAAATCTATTACAAAATTCTTGGAATCTTTAAAAATACCCTGAAATATTTCAAAAAAAAATTCAAGACAATTCAGAAATAGGTACAGACCTGAATTGAATAGCAATTAACCCATGAGTTATTTCATGGCGAATAGTCTATTCTCCATGAGTTATTTATTGAAAGAAAAGTGACTATTATTTTTCAAAGTAAGTTTAAAGTGATTTTAGAAGAAAAGTGACTAACAGTGACTGTATGACAGTCCTGATTATTTTTACAGTTACTTCTTACAGAAATTTCCTGGTTTTTGATATTTTTTCAAAATGCCTGACTCTTGGAAGCTTTGATCTTATTATAAATTTTTTTAAAGTTCCATTATGGGCTACAAATAGGGTAACATAGGGACCAAATCTTCAAAATAGGGTACTTTAGGGACCTTAACTGAATATAGGGTACAATAAGGTATATAGGGACCGGTCTGTGAGGCCTGAAAATAGTTCAAATTTTGCCCAGGTTGTTGAATTTTCCATTAAAAAAGATCGACTTTTAACAAAATACTTCAAGTTTTAAAGAGATGAATTTTCAACTGAAATGATAAATCTTTAACTGGAATAGTTAAATTTGCAGTAAAAAAATTAAATTTAAACCAAAAAAAAAAACGAATTTTCAAGCAAAGTGATGAATTCTCAACTAAAATGATGAATTATACTTGATATTAGTATCTTTTTCTCTACGGGTCTTACTATTTTTAAAATTTTTTCATCACAGTTGTGGAAAAAATCCATTTTTTATGAATATTGTACTAGTAACTAATTCAAACAGAAAAATATTTTCATTTTAAATCAAAAATAGTTGAATTCAACCAAGAGAGACGAATTTTCAACAAAATCGTTGCATTTTTAACCAAAGAAGATTACATTTCAAACAAACAGTTGCATTTTTATTCAAAAAAGAACTTTCTACTGAAACAGATGAACTTTTAAACCAAAAAGACGACTTTTCCAGAATGTAGTTTAATTTTTAATGAAGAAAGATTTCAGTGGAATTTCCAACACCAAAATATGAATTTTCGACAAAAAGATAATTTTCTACCGAAATAGTTGAATTTTCAACCGAATAATAAAATTTTTAATTCAAAGTATAATTGACAGGAGGAAGCAACATAAAAAAATGAAATAAAAATATAAATAAAAGGCAAATAAATTACTAATGCAAGAATATCATATCAGGGTGACCGAAAAACTTCATTTTCAAAATTCCATAATTTTTGCCTGACCAATTTTTCATTTGCCCTCACCATTAATATCCAAAGACCAGAATTTTTATCTTGAAACATTTTTATCACAGAATCTTTCATAAAAGGAATAAAAAAATATTTCCGATTGAAATTTAAAAATTTTATATTTATTTATTTTAACCAAAAAAATGACTTTTGAATCCAAAAGGACAAATTTGCAACAAAACAGTTGAATTTTCGACCAAAAAGATGACTTTTTAACAAAATAGTCAAATTTTCAACCAATTAATTAAATTTTCAACAAAATAGTTACATTTATAACTGAATGTTGAAAATACAAATATGAATTTTTAACCAAATAGACGAATTTTCAAACAAAAAAGAATCAACATTAACCAAAAAAAAAAATGCATTTTTAACCAAATAATTCCATTTTTTAGAAGATAATTGAATTTTCAAAAATAAAAGATAAATTTTCAATCGAAAAGGACAGATTTTCTTTCCAAAAAGACTTGCGTTCCACAAAACGATTAAATTTTGAACGAAATAGTTGAATTTGTAAACAAATACTTGAATTTTCTACCTACAAAAATGAATTTTCAACCAATTATTAGAATTTTCGAACAAAAAAGAATAGAATTCAATAAAAAATAGTTGCATTTTCAACCACAGTTAAATTTCCAAGTCAAAAAGACGATTTTTTTAGAAGACAGTTGAATTTTCAACAAAATAGT
The DNA here is from genome assembly GCA_932195095.1 of Andricus curvator. NCBI lineage: Eukaryota > Metazoa > Arthropoda > Insecta > Hymenoptera > Cynipidae > Andricus > Andricus curvator. The sequence goes on from CAKNYM010053427.1 coordinate 436,948, forward strand.
TGAATTTTCATTCAAATAGTTCAATTCTTAACATACAAAGATGAATTCTCAACAAAAAATGTAAAAGTTGATATTTTAACCAAAAGAGATGAATTCTAATACAAAAAAGACGAACTTTTAACCAAGAAGATTGATTTTCTACCAAAAAACGATCAATATACAACAAAAAATGGAAAATTTGAATTTTAAATAAAAAAATGGGAATTTTTAACAAAATAGTTACATTTTCATCCAGAAAGAGGAATTTTTAACTAAAATAATACATTTTTCAACCAAAAAGAGGAATTTTCAACTAAAAAAGATCAATTTTCAGTCAAAATTTAAAAGTTTAATTTCCTGTTTAAAAAGTTAATTTTAAACAAAAAAAACGAATTGTTAAAAAAATAAATTTGTGATCAAAGAGATGATCTTTTAACCAAAAAAATACATTTGTAAACAAAATAGTTCAAATTTTGCCCCGGTTGTTGAATTTTCCATTAAAAAAGATCGACTTTTAACCAAATACTTCAAGTTTTAAAGAGATGAATTTTCAACTAAAATAATAAATCTTTAACTGGAATTGTTAAATTTTCAGTAAAAAAATTTAATTTAAACCAAAAAAAAAAAACGAATTTTCAAGCAAAGTGATGAATTTTCAACTAAAATGATGAATCATACTTGATATTAGTATCTTTTTCTCTACGGGTCTTACTATTTTTAAAATATTCATCACAGTTGTGGAAAAAATCCATTTTTTAGGAATATTGTACTAGTAACTAATTCAAACAGAAAAATATTTTCATTCTAAATCAAAAATAGTTGAATTCAACCAAGAGAGACGAATTTTCAACAAAATCGTTGCATTTTTAACCAAAAAAGATTACATTTCAAACAAACAGTTGCATTTTTATTTTAAAAAGAAGAAATTTCTACTAAAACAGATGAATTTTCAAACCAAAAGAACGACTTTTCCAGAATGTAGTTGAATTTTTAATGAAGAAAGATTTCAGTGTAATTTTCAACACCAAAATATGAATTTTCGACAAAAAGATACTTTTCTACCGAAATAGTTGAATTTTCAACCGAATAATAAAATTTTTAATTCAAAGTATAATTGACAGGAGGAAGCAACATAAAAAAATGAAATAAAAATATAAATAAAAGGCAAATAAATTACTAATGCAAGAATATTATATCACGATGACCGAAAAACTTCATTTTCAAAATTCCATAATTTTTGCCTGACTAATTTTTTATTTTCGCTGACCATTAATATTCAAAGACCAGAATCCTAATCTTGTAACACTTTTAATACAGAATTCTTTATAAACGGAATAAAACAATTTTAAATTAAAATATTCAATTTAAACATTTCACATTTATTATCCTTCAGAGTTATTTAAAGTGCCTCTAATAGAAATTCCCTCACTTTTGCAAGATTTTTTTTCAAAATACCTGACTTTCCCCTGATTTCCAGGTTTTTAGTCTTTTAATCCCTAAACTCGCAGAATTAGAAAATTATTAAATTTAAGCAAATTAATCTTTATTCACTTATAAAATTTGAAATCAATAAAACAAACTTTAAACTTCCTACAGCGAAATTTTCTGTTATTAAAAATAGTTCATGTTATGCAAACAAAATTTGTCAATACTTACAAATAAGGAAGCAATTTCAACCTGCCTTTGATAAATAATCGAGTTCCATGAGAAACGCCATTTGGCAACCTTATTGTCACTGGTACTTGCTGGTGAATAAAAACAATATTTTTGGTAAATTATATAAAAATAATATAAATAATGATAGTTTTCGCAATAATATAATTATGTTTAATTTATTTATCGTTAAAATTATTCTACAATTGAATTATTAAGGGAAAAACTTACAAGATTTTCACGAAGTGGTTCCTCTTCTTTTAATTCGTGATCCCGAAATGGTTTGCAAATTTTTGGATCCGGGTAGACATCGAGGGTAGTTTGTCGTGCTCTGGTTTCTTCCACATCACCATCAATTTCAAGGCACGTAATTTCGGAAAGTGGAATTCGATAAGAAAAGGCACAAAAGTGTTCACCGTTAACTGCTATCTAAAATATTTTTTATATTATTTGCCAAAAAGGTTTGATTTTTAAATAATTTAATAGAAAATAAAACAAGAAATAGGGGAGCAAGGAAGGAAATTATAGAAAGGAAAATCAATTAATAAATCCATAAATTCAGAAAGTCAATTCAATTCAATAACTTTTTTATTTTCACAGGATAATAATTTTTCAGCTAAAAAAGGAGGAAAAAAGAGAAGAAAAGTATACGGAAGAATAAAAGTATGAAAGCATTTTAAATTTAAGAGGAAAAGAAGGGTGTAAAAGCAAGTTTTAAAAAAGCCGAAAAGCTCGAAAGTATCCACTTAATTGCAAATGAAAAAACATTTTTTAGACATGAAAGAAAATTGTTTTTAAAAGGAGAAGGTAACTAATTTTCTTTTTAATTCAAAAGAATTTAAAAGAGAACAATTCAATAATATTCATAAAAATTGAAGGTGGATTTTTAAAAAATTCAAAAAATCCAGAATATTCCACTGATTTAAATAAAATTTGAGTGAAAATTATAATAATTCAAGGGAGTTCAAGAGACTGATGAAATTCATAAAAATATGAAATATTGTAATTGACAAAAAAAAAAAAAAAATTGATTAGCAGTTTGAACTCGAAAGTTCATTGCCTCACTACCCGATTCGGGTAGTGTTTCTAGGTGGATATTTACTACCAATGTGGGCCCACCACACCCACGACGGGCCAACAGCAACGCAGTATTCCTGGATGGTCACCCATCCAAGTACTAACCGCGCCCAACAATGCTTAACTTCAGTGATCTTACGAGAACTGGTGTTTCCAGAGTGGTATCGCCGTTGGCAAAAATGACAAAAATGTTAAAAATCAAAAAATATCCATCGAATTGAGTAAAATGTAAGTGTACAGAATTCCGAGCCAATTCAAAAGAATTTAAGTGAATTGACAACAAAATTCACAAAATGAAAAAAATTAATTATATTTGAGTGAATTTAGAGGAATTTAAGGGACATAAGAATAATTCAATGAAGTTTATAAAAATTCAAAGTGAATTTCAAAAAAATCAAGCGAGTAAAAAAATGAAGTGAGTTGAAAAAAATTCAAAAATATTTGTAAATGCATTTAATTCATAAAACTCGAAATTAATTGAGAAAATCGCACGGGAATTCAAAAGAATTTGATGAAATACCTAAGAATTAAAAAAAAACTATACAAAAATCCACTGAATTGAGTAGATTTGAGTGAATTTAGAGGAATTTAAGTGAATTCAAAAAATGCAGGGCAAATAAACAAATGCAAGAGAATACTACAGAATTTAAAAGAATTCAGGATGAATAAGTAATAAGAATTTAGGGTGAATTTCAAATTAATTGAAAAAAAAATACAAAATATCCCATTGTTTTGAGTAAAATTAGAATGAATTCAGAAGAATTCAAGGGACTTCAAAAGACTGATGAAATTCATAAAAATGTGAAAGGACATAATTGAACAAAATTTTAGAAATAAAAAAATTGTCATCGAATTGATTGAAATGGGATTGCACAGAATTCCGACCAAATTCCACAGAAATTAAGTTAATTGAAAAAAAAATTCATAAAATAAAAAAATACCAAAGAATTAAATAAAATTCAAGGGAATTTAAAAGAATTTAAGGGACATAAGAATAATTCAATGAAATTCATAAAAATTAAAGGTGAATTAAAAAAATGCAAGTGAGTTGAAACAATGCGCAAAAAAATTCAAAAATATTTTTAAAATACATTGAATTCATTAAACTCGAAATGAATTGAGAAAATATCAAGAAAATTCAAAATAATTTGATGAATTACCTGAGAATTCAAAAGATTGCATGGTAAATTCAAAAAAACTTTACAAAAATCCACTGAACTGAGTAGAATTGAGTAAATTTAGAAGAATTAAAGTGAATTAAAAAAAAATCAGGGTGAATAAAAAAAACACCAAGAGAATACTAAAGAATTTAAAAGAATTCAGGATAAACGAATAGGAATTTAGGGTCATTTCCAAACGAATTGAAAAAAATACAAAATATTTCATTGATTTCAGTAGAATTAAGAGTGAATTTAGAAGAATCCAAGGGAATTAAAAAAACTGATGAAATTCATAAGAATATAAAAGAATATAATTTACAAAAATGTTTTAAATCAAAAAATTTCCATAGAATTGAGTGAAATGGGATTGCACAGAATTCTGACGAAATTCCGCAGAATTTAAATGAATTCAAAAAAAAATCACAAAATAAAAAAAAATACCAAAGAATTAAATAAAAATCGAGGGAATTCAGAGGAATTTAAGGGACATGTGAATAATTCAATGAAATTTACAAAAATTAAAGGTGAATTAAAAAAATGCAAGTTAGTTGAAAAAATGCGCAAAAAAAATTCAAAAATATTTTTAAAATACATTGAATTCATTAAACTCGAAATGAATTGAGAAAATATCAAGAAAATTCAAAATAATTTGATGAATTACCTGAGAATTCAAAAGATTGCATGATAAATTCAAAAACATTATACAAAAATCCATTGAATTGAGTAGAATTGAGTAAGTTTAGAAGAATTAAATTGAATTTAAAAAAAATATAGGGTGATTACAAAAAAAATCAATAGAATACTAAAGAATTCAGGATGAATGAATAGGAATTCAGGGTGATTTCCAAAAGAATTGAAAAAAATACAAAATATTCCATTGATTTCAGTAAAATTTGAGTGAATTTAGAATAATTCAAGGAAATTCAAGAGACTGATGAAATTCATAAAAATATAACAGAATATAATTGACAAAAGCGTTTTAAATCAAAAAATTTCCATCGAATTGAGTGAAATGGGATTGCACAGAATTCCGAGCAAATTCCACAGAAATTAGGTGAATTGAAACAAAATTCACAAAATAAAAAAAATACCAACGAATTAAATAAAATTCGAGGGAACTTAAAAGAATTTAAGGGACATGAGAATAATTCAATGGAATTCATAACAATTCAAGGTGAATTAAAAAAATGCAAGTGAGTTGAAAAAATGCACACAAAAAATCAAAAATATTTTAAAAAACATTGAATTCATTAAACTCGAAATGAATGGAGAAAATATCAAGGAAATTCAAATAATTTGATGAAATACCTAAGAATTCAAAAGATTGCATAATAAATTCAAAAACATTATACAAAAATCCATTGAATTGAGTAGAATTGAGTAAGTTTAGAAGAATTAAATTGAATTTAAAAAAAATATAGGGTGATTACAAAAAAATGAATAGAATACTAAAGAATTCAAGATGAATGAATAGGAATTTAGGGTGATTTCCAAACAAATTGAAAAAAAAATACAAAATATTCCATTGATTTCAGCAAAATTGGAGTGAATTTAGATGAATCCAAGGGAATTCAAGCAACTGATGAAATTTATAAAAATATAAAAGAATATATATATATATATATATATATATATATATATATATACCATTAAGCTATTTCCCTTTCGGCGAGCCTCAAGGGGTAAGCGTGACACTACCCGATTCGGGTAGTGTTTCTAGGTGGATAGTTACTTGTAGTAAATAACTACAAGTGTTAATTTACAAAAATGTTTTAAATCAAAAAATTTCCATCGAATTGAGTGAAATGGGATTGCACAGAATAAACTCGAAATTAATTGAGTAAATATCAAGAAAATTCAAAATAATTTAATGAATTACCTAGGAATTCAAAAGATTACATGGTAAATTCAAAAACACTTTACAAAAATCCACCGAACTGAGTAGAATTGAGTAAATTTAGAAGAATTAAAGTGAATAAAAAAAATCAGGGTGAATAAAAAAAAGTCAAGAGAATAATAAAAAATTTAAAAGAATTCAGGATAAATAAATAGGCATTGAGAGTGATTTCCAAACGAATTGAAAAAAATACAAAATATTCCATTGATTTCAGTAAAATTGGAGTGAATTTAGAAGAATCCAAGGGAATTAAAAAAACTGATGAAATTCATAAAAATATAAAAGAATATGTATACCATTAAGCCATTTCCCTTTCAGGGTAGGCGTGACACTACCCGATTCGGTTAGTGTTTCTAGGTGGATAGTTTTCTTGTAATTATAAATAACTACAAGTTTGGGCTCACCACACCCATAATATGCCAACAGCACACAGTATTCTCGAATGGTCACCCATCCAAGTACTAACCGCGCCCAACGCTGCTTAACTTCAGTGATCTGACGAGAACTGGTTTTTTCAGGGTGGCTTGGCCGTTATATAATTGACAGAAATGTTTTAAATAACAAAATTTCCATCGAATTGAGTGAAATGGGATTGCACAGAATTCCGAGCAAATTCCACAGAATTTAAATGAATTGAAAAAAAATCACAAAATAAAAATGTAAGGGACATGAGAATAATTCAATGAAATTTATAAAAATTAAAGGTGAATTTAAAAAAATTCAAGTGAGTTCAAAAAAATTCGCGAAAAAAAATTTTAAATATTTTCATAGAAAACTGAATTCATTAAACTCGAAATGAATGGAGAAAATTTCAAGTGAAATCAAAAGAATTTGATGAAATACCTAAGAATTGAAAAAAAACTATACAAAAATCCATTGAATTGAGTAAATTTAGAAGAATTCAAGTGAATTAAACAAAATTCAGGGTGAATAAAAAAATTCAAGAGAATACCAAAGAATTTAAAAGAATTCACGATGAATTACGAAGAATTTAGTGTTAATTACAAATGAATTTAAAAATATACCAAATATTCCATTGATTTCAGTAAAACTGGAGTGAATTTAGAATAATTCAAGGAAATTCAAGAGACTGATTAAATTCATAATAATATGAATTGAATTGAAAAAAATACAAAATAGTCCATCAATTCCAGTAAAATTGTAGTGAATTCAGAATAATACGAGCGAATTCAAGAGAATTCGGTAAAATTCATACGAAATAAAGATAAATGAAAATTTTTTCAAATTCAAAGAAACCATTGAATTCAAATAAATGGGAGTGAATAAAATTAGTCAATAATAATCTGATAAAATCCATAAGAATTCAAGGTGAGTTTAATAGTCTCCAGGGTAAATTAAAAAAAAATGTAATCCATTGAGTTCAGTGTATTTCAACGGAATTTCTAAGAATTCAGGCTGAATTCAAAAGAATTAAAAGAAATTCAAAAAAATAGTTAGAAATTCTTGGATTATATCTTTTGATTTATTGAAAGTAGTGAATAAGTGATCTTTTTATTTAAAAAAGTGACTAAAAAGTAATTTGAGAAGAAAAGTGAACAAAACTGACTGGAAGGACTCAAAGGTCTGGAAGGACAAGAAAGAAAGAATCTTTCTTCTTTTCCTACATCTGCTCCTCCTTCAAAAGATATATGGGTGGAGTTCCGAATAGCGTAAACCGCTGATTTTTTTGAGGCTCCGTATACTTATGTATTTTGACGCGCTGATTACGAAAATGATAGTGAAAATGTGCGGAAATTTGATTTTCACGGTGAAACCATGAAAAAACCATAAAAATCATGGTTTTTTGCGATTATCTCAGCTAATATGCAAAATAAAAAAAAATGTTTCAAACAAAAGTTGTAGACATCATTGAAATACACATTTTTTGTTTAAAAGATTTTTTTCTGCGAGTGATAGTTTTCGAGGAAATGAACGATATAAGGATTACAATCGTATCTCCATTGGTTTCGGTTTGGTACCTACTTACGCTCTTCACCACGGAAAGGTTGGAGAATTTTGAAGAGCATATTTTTTTTCTATTTTTCATGTTTTTTATTTTTTTTGTTTGGTTGTGGGGGCGGGAAGACACCCCTGTGACAGGTCACAAAAATAACTTATGTGACACACGACCCC
>CAKNYM010053427.1:446178-461148 GCA_932195095.1 Andricus curvator
GTTCCGAAAAATAAGAAAACAATAAAGAGACATTTAAACAAAGCAAATAAAAGATAAATATAGAAAAAAAGGGAGCAAAATGGACAAATATAAGGAAATTAAGAAACGAGTGAATAAAAAAAGGAATGTTCTTCAAAAAAGAATGGTAAATAGATGAGAAAATTTAATCGCCTTAAACATGATCCTGATGAATTTCTGTTCCTTTTCTTTCACTTCTCTCATTTTCACAAATTTCCTTATGTTTATGGGCGTTGGTCAATTTGGCCCCAGCTACCTGGCCACTACGCGGCTTCCCCTTACTCAGAGCCTGGTCAGCAGGAGTCCTTTATACCTAATGAGGACTAAAATGCGGAGTATAACACTTTTTTAATTCAGCACCCACCAGCCATACCACGCTGAAAAACCCAGTTCTCGTCAGATCACTGAAGTTAAACAGCGTTGGACGCGGTTAGTACTTGGATGGGTGACCATTCAAGAATACTGACATGAGTGCTGTTGGCACATCGTGGGTGTGGTGAGCCCACACTTGTAGTTATTTATAACTACAAGAAAAACCTAGAAACACTACCCGAATCGGGTAGTGTCACGCCTACCCTGAAAGAGGTATATTTTATTAGTGTATATATATATATATATATATATATATATATATATATATACCTGGCATATCACAAATATAATATTCGATATCTGTGAATTTTAACGATTCCAACGATATGTTATTTTACTTAAAAAGTTAAAAATTAATAAATAAATGTTCAAGTTTATGAGAAATTATATAGAAAAATTTTCAGTATATTTTAATTTCGAAAATTTTTAATTTATTAAAAATTTTAAATTAACTCTGACATAAAAGGTACAAAATATTAATTTTTCTTTTTTAATAATAAAATAAATTTCTTTTACAATACTAAATATTAATATTTATATAATTATTTTATGTTTATTACTTAAATTTTTTTATTATTATTTATTTTACTCAAATCAACTGAATAATGGTATACAACTGCAGTAGCTTTAATTTATTGGTACAATATTTTACTTAACTTGGGGAAATTCCAGAAGCTATTTGGCCTTTGAAAACTTATAACTAACATCATGTTTACTTCACAAACAATCGCATTTCTCAAAATTATCCTTAAATAATTTTGCATTCCTAGTGCAAAATTATGAATAGTCTCATTCATAGCCCAATTTAGAAACTCATTAACATCATAAATTTTGTTTATTGCTTAACCAATCACATTGCTTAAAATTATCCTTTTAATTTGACTTAAAAATTCTGTTTTTGTTTTATACAAAAAATGAATAAAACAAATAAAAATTATACGTAATAATTCCCACTATGTATAACTTTTCCACCTGGGATACGATGATGAATATTATGCAATTTGTTTATGAAAATTAATTAAAACTACTATTTCAACACATAAAAAGCCGAAATAAAAAGATTTTCATAAATATATTTTCAGTTACAAGTGCAGGAATATTACTTGCTTCACTGTTAAAAATTAAACGAATCCGAACAGAGCGTGAAAAAAATATGTAAATTTTAGTTAGCACAACTTCCTATTATTCATATATGTAATTTGGACTGAACTGAAAGTTTTCCATAAAATTTCACATAAGTTTGAACATTTATTCTTTAATTTTCAACTTTTTAAATCAAATAACATATCGTTGAAATCGTTATAATTCGCAGATTTCGAATATTATATCAGTAAATTACCAAGTGCTAAGTTTAAAGAATGTTATATTCCGCATTTGAGTCCTTATTAGGTGAAAAGGACTCCCGCTGACCAGGCTCGGCGGCCGCAGTTCGGCTGAGGAGAAGCCGCGTACTGGGGGAACCGTACGCAGGTAGCTGGGGCGGAATTGTAATCTGCCCATTTTTTTACCCTCGCAGAATTTTCTCTCTGCCCTACATTTTTCGGGCGATAGTCGATTTCGCCCTGGGTACCTGCGAACGGTTCCCCCACTACACGGCTTCCCCTCACTCAGCCGAACTGCTGCCGTCGAGCCTGGTCAGCGGGAGTCCTTTGTACCTAATGAGGACTAAAATGCGGAATATAACATTTTTTCAATTTAGCGCTTGGTAATTTATAAATATAATATTCCAAATCTGCGAATTATAACGATTCCAACGATATGTTATTTTACTTATAAAGTTGAAAATTAAAGAATAAATGTTCAAATTATGAGAAATTTTATGGAAAATTTTTCAGTATATTTCACTCAAGTCCACTGCAGTAGCTTCAATTTATTGGTGCAATATTTTACCTAACTTGGAAAATTCCGGAAGCTAAAATTTAGCCACATTTGAAAACTTATTAACTAACATCATAAAGTTAGTTTATTTCTCAAACAATCACATTTCTCAACATTATTCCGAAGTAATTTTGCACCTCCAGCCCAAGAGAATGAATAGTGTCATCCCTAGATAAACTTGGAAACTCTTTAAAAAACATCATACATTTTTTTTACAACTCAACCAATTTGTTTATGAAAGTTTATTAAAATTAATATTTTAACTTATAAAAAGCAGATATGGAGACAATCTCAAAAATTTCATTTTTAAATCTAATTTTAAAGATTTTGAACAGAGACCAAAACGGAAAATTGCATTTTCTTGAGTGTCGAAAAAAAGTTAAAAACTGAATTTGGCAAATTTTGAAAATATTTATTCTTCCTTTCAGAAATAATATGTTTGAAATTACTGCCTCCAGACGTTTTACTACTGGCACTTCTGTTTTCTTTTTATTAACTTGAGCCTCAACCAAAACAGACTAATTTTCAAACCAAAAAAAAAGCATTTTGATCAAGAGTTGAATTTTTAACCAAGAAAGATTTTTCAGTCGATAAAGAAAAAAAGTCAAAATGTTTAATAATTCAACATTGAAGAATCAATCAAAAAATGTATACATTTTTAAAATTATATAATTTTAGGCAATTTTAGGCTGGAAACATTAATTTAGACGTCGAAATTTGTTCTAAAATCTTTTTTAATATTCGCTTCAAAATTTGTTTTAAAAAATCATTTAAAAAATTCCAGGAATCTAATACAAATTTTGTTATTTATTATCTTGAAAATTGAATTTTTCCTAAAATTTTTTGAAAATCCGGCAAAATCAAAAAAATGGCTTCAAAACCTTCCAGATTCTATTTTGAAAATTTTTTAAAATATTTTTTTTTTAATAATTATAAAAAAAAATTCATTATTAGTTTTTCTTGGGATTTTAATAAAATTTTTGTATTCTTTAGAAACCTTTCAAAATGCTTAGAAAGCTTTTAAATGTTGTGTTCAGAATCTTTAAAAATGTACGTTTTGTTTTAAATGTTTTGAAATCTTTTCAAGTTTTAAATTATTTTGGAATCTTTTCAAAATTTCTAAATATATCTTAATCTTGCTCGAATTTTTTCCAAATTAATAATTCACTAAACATTTTTTCAGTTTTTAATGAAAATCACTTTTTTTGGGGTTGAAAATTAATTATTTTTGACCGAAAATCCAACTATTCCATTTTTGGTTGAAAATTCATTTTTTTGGTTGAAAATTCCTTAATTTTAAATAGTTTTGTGATAATTCATGTATTTTGTTACAAATTAATCTTTTTGGGTAGAAAATTAATATTTTCGGTTGAAAATTCAACTGTTTGGTTAAAATTTGTTTGTTTGTCAAAAAAACATTTTTGTGGTTCAAGACACATTATTTTATTAAAAAGTTAATTTCTTTGGTTGAAATTTTTACCGTTCTGTTCAAAAATTCGTTTTTATTTAGTTAAAAATAAATTTTTTAACTGCAAATGTAACTATTTAATTTTTGCTTGATAATTTATCTGTTTTAGTTGAAAATTCAATTATTTTTGTAGAAAATTCATATTTTTGTGTTGAAAATTAAACTTTTTTGTTCAAAATTCATATTTTTGGGTTGAAAACTAAACTGTTTTGCAAAAAATTCGTCCTTTTGGATTGAAAATTTAACATTTTGGCTGAGATTTTTTTTTATTGACTGCAAAATCTTTCTTGGTTAAAAATTCAACTCCTTTTTTGAAAATTCCTTTTTCTTTGGTTTGAAAATTAGGTTTGAAATTTTTGAAATGAAGAATAATTATTTTCAAAATTTGCCGAATTCAGTTTTGAAATTTTTTTCGACACTTGAGCAAATACAATTTAGAGTTTTGGTAATGTTCAAAATTTCTAAAGTTAGATTTGAAAAACGACACTTTTGAGATTGACTCCACGAAAATCATTTATATTCTGCTTTTTATGTGTTAAAATAGTATTTTTAATTAACTTTCATAAACAAATTGATTAAGCAGTAAAAAAAAGTATGATGTTTGTTAATGAGTTTCCAAATTAAGCTAGGGATTAGGATTTTGGGAGCTAGGAGTGGGAGTGCAAAACTATTTAAGGATAATTTTGAGAAATGCGACTGTTTGAGAAATAAACTAAATTTACGACGTTCGTTAATAAGCTTTCAAATGTGCCCAAATTTCAGCCAACCAATAAATTAAAGCTACTGCAGTGGATTTGATAAAAAATACTGAAAAATTTGTTCATAAAATTTCACATAAACTTGAACATTTCTTCTTTAATTTTCAACTTTTGAAGTAAAATAACATATCGTTGGAATCGTTATAATTCGCAGATTTGGAATATTATATTTATAAATTACCAAGCGCTAAATTGAAAAAATGTTATATTCCGCATTATAGTCCTCATTAGGTACAAAGGACTCCCGCTGACCAGGCTCGACGGCAGCAGTTCGGCTGAGTGAGGGGAAGCCGTGTAGTGGGGGAACCGTTCGCAGGTCCCAGGGCGGAATTGTCATCTGCCCCATTTTTCTTAACTCCTTATTTTATTATATTTAGCTGACCTGGAAGTCATGTGCAGTGCAAAATATCATAATATGGAAGTAGGAATTACGACGAAAAATATATCCACAGGGCAAAACTGGCGAGCTTGTCTCTTCTGTTTGCCAATGGTTTTTAACTTTCGTATTTCTCACGACATAGCCTCGATCTAATCGTGGATTAAAATGCAATGCTATATTTCCCTGAGTTCTACACGTTAAATTTACCGCAAATCTGCAACAGAAAACGGAAAAAATTTCAATCATAAAAGTTTCGAAAAATATTTCATTGGGGAAAAAAAATACAAGTACCATTTCTTTCGCGAAAGGGTTGTTACATGGTATTAAATTTAACTATTAACTAATTTCAACAGTCTGAAAAAATTGTGGAATACGTTTAGAATGATTTCAAAGTCTTCTGGGTCCTCAATTTATGATAATGTTAATGAAAAACTGAAAATAAGCCAAATATTACATTAAAATGTCCTAAGGGGTGGTTTTTCTATTTTAAGGGTGTTTTTTAATTAATGAAAAACATTTAAACTCTTTTGTTTCGAAATTTTTCAAGCCCTCAGGACCACGGCTTGACCATTTTTTAAATAAACTTTACAAAATTGGACAATAATTTTTTCGCCAAATGAAGGAATATGAGAAATAAAATAATAGAAGATAAAATAGAAATGATTTTTTAAAACAAATAATTGCATAAGGAATCAGAATCTTTAAAGTAACAAATTTACTAACTTTTTTTTAAATTCTCAATCCCTACCAAAGTCGTGAGTTTGATTGGGACGACGAATAATAAAATTTCCGAATAATAAAATTTCCGGATAATAAAATTCCCGAATTATAAAATTCCCGAACAGTTTATAATATTTCCGAATTTGAAAGTTCCCGAAAGAAAATTTCCGTATTATAAAATATCCGAACTAGAAAATTCCCAAATTTGAACAATTAAACCATTTTTTTATAAATATCATTTATTTATTAAAAACACAATAATCAAATATTTTTATTTAAAAAATTACTTGTAATCTTTAAAGTTTCCAAAATGATTATTTGAATTGAAAATAAAAATAATTGAAAAAAATATATTTCTGGATGAAAATATATTGCATTTTTTACTAAAAAGGATGAATTTTCAATCAAGAAGATTCATTTTCTATCAAAAAAGACGGAGTTTCAACAAAATAAATGAACTTTGAACTAGAAAAGATCGAATTTCAATTAAAAATATCAATTTTCAACGACAAAAGGAATAGTTACATATAACCTTGAAAAATTAATTCTTAAAGAAAAAAAAACGAATTTTCAACAAAATAGTTAAATTATCAACCAAAAATGGAATAGTATAATTTTCAGTTCAAGAAATTACTTTTTCATCAAATAGTGAAACGAATTTTGAAAAATTAATTGAATTTTCAACCAGAGATGAATCTTCAACAAAAAGAAAAGAATTTTTAACAGAGTAGTTCAACTTTTAACCAAGGAGATGAATCTTTAACAGAATAGTTACATTTTCATCAAAATTATTAAATTTTGAACCACATAGTCGAATTTGGAACCAAAGGAAATGAATTCCATACCAAAAATATAATAGTAGACTTTCCAACATTTCAAACAAAAAGGATCAACTTTTATCAAAAAATATTTGTATTTTTTTTTATTGGGTTCTCATTTAAGTAAAAAATGAGAAAAAGGGGAAAAGGGTAAGTTTCTTGAAAATAGGGAAAAATAGAATTCTTTAAAAATTGGGAAAAGAGGGGAATATTTCTTCAACCAAAAAAATTACTTTTTAACAGAGTAGTTCAACTTTCAACTAAGTAGTTGTATTTTTAACAAGAAAAAATGAATTCTCAATGAAAATGTAATAGTTGATATTGCAATCCAACAAATTTTTATTTTTAATCCAAAACAGTAGAATACATCAAAAAATTCAACAAAATAGTTGACTTCTCAAAATAAAAGATGAATTTTAAACCAAAAAGATTAATTTCCTACCAAAAAATACAAATTTTCAACAAAATGGTTACATTTCCAACCAAAAAGACGAATTTTGAACTAAAATAACGAATTTTCAATCAAAAAAGTGAATTCTTAACAAATTAGTTTAACTTTTAACCAAGTAATTGCATTTTCAATAAAAAAAGATGAATTCTTAAACAAAAATATAATAGTTGATAGTTAAACTAAAAAATATTTTTAATTTTAAATCAAAAAGATTTGAATTCGTCCAAAAACCCCAATTAAAAAAATGGTCGCATCCACAGCCAAAAAAAATTTATTTTAAACCAAACATTTACAATTTTAATAAAAAAAGATAAAATTTCTACCAAAAGAGCTGAATTTTCGAACCAAAAAGACAAATTTCCATCAAAATTGTTAATTTTGCAACCAAAAAAGATTTTTCAGTCCAGAAAATTCAAAAGAATTTTCAAAGATTTTAGATATGTCGAAAAAGGATCTAGAAAATTTCTAAGACTTTCTTTTTAGTTTACAGGATTTTACAAAATTTTAGAAAAACTTTGGGTAGTTTAAAAGATATTTAAGTTTTACTGACATTTGGAAAAATTTAAGAATATTTTATAAATGTTCGGAAATCCTTAAAAGTTTTAAAATATTTATATTCTCTTAAAAATTCTAAAACTCCCTAAATATCTTTTTAATTGACCTGAATTATTCATAAAATTGTTTCAAAAACTTCCGGATATATTTTTGACAATTTTTTAAATCTTTTGTAATGTTTTATAATCTTTTTAAATGTTCTCTAAAAATTAATTTTGAAAAATATAGAATCAGTTTAAGAAAAATTCAAAATTTTATTTTTCAAAAATCTACATTTTGTTTGAAGTTTTTTCAAATTTTTAAATTATTTTTGACATTTTTAAAAACTTTTTAAAATCTTTTAAAATTATTCGAATTTTTCTTAAAGTTTTGAAAAGTTTATGCAAAACTAAAAAAATTGCATACAAATCTTCTACATAGATTCTTTCTTGATAATTTTGGAAATCTTCTGTAATCTTTTGAAATCTGAAGAAATTTTTTTATTCTTTGTTTTAAATAAAATTATTTTTGTATGCTTTCAAAACTTCTAAATATCTCTCAAACTTATTTGATTTTTTCTAAAATTTTGTAATCTTGCAGAGTTGAAAAATTTTGTTTTGGAATCTTCGACATTCTTTTCCGAAATCTTAGGAAGTCATTGTATATCTTCTTTAATATTTTCTTTACATTAATTTTTCGAAAAAAAAATTTATTTAAGTTTTTCCTGGAATCTTAAGAAAAAAATCATTATCTTAACAACCTTCAAAATCTTTGAAAATTGTATCATCAAATAGAATTACTTATTTGGAAACGAATTCAAAACACCATCAATTCACAATAAAATTACGTTGTGTATTCTCTTCCGGCATATTTTGCAGGATTTGAATTTTCTCTTCCGGCATATTTTGCAGGATTTAAATGTTCTCTTCCGGCATATTTTACCGGATTAAAATGTTTTCTTCCGGAATATTTTTATCTTCAGGAGAGAGGATTATTTCTAATATCATTTCATCCACGCAAATTACAGGATTATATGCAGGACAGCAACAATGAATTTTTATTATAAGACAAATTATTCAATAAAATGTTTAATTTATTAAACTAAAATTAAAGGATATCATATTTAAGTTCCATGTCTCATTGCAATTTTTTTTCGTATGAAAAGTCAAATATTGCAACGATTTAAAATTCAGATATGAGAAAATAAATGAAAACAACTATATACCTGGATGCATTATTAGGGATGAAACCAGTTACGATGATTGTGGATGTTGGTACTATATTGTTTAGTTTCAGAGGTACCGTCGCATCCTGTAACAGAAAGTAATTTTTAAATATGGATAAACTGTTAAAATAAACAAAAATACACTTTAAACGTGATTTTCACTTTAATTTTAATTATCCTTTTAAGTTTTTGCAATATTAATTATCAAGGAGCAGAGAAGAGCCACTGTGAAGTTATCTGGCGAGCGCAGCTCGGCTCTCACATGCGGAGAACCCCGGTTAGACCAGCGGCAAGTGTGCGCGCGCACATTTGTCACGCTCTGCCGGGCCCACGGTTCTCCACATGTGAGAGCCGAGCTGCGTACGTTAGCTAACTTCACAGTGGATCTAATGTGCTACCTGGTAATTATATACCTACTATAATTTTTATTATCATTTGATACAATATTTATTACAAATAATTTATATTTCCCTAAATTAAAAATTAATCCAAAAATATGAATTAAATATATGGATAAATCATTTTTAGTCTGAGGGCTTCTATCAAAATATAATGTTTGAAATATCCATATTCTGGTATAAATTATCATTAACATAATTATACCTGTAATAATGTAACTACTGTATTAATATTAATTATAATACCATCAATTATATGCCAGTTAGACAAATTCTAAGATAAAATTCTTTTTACAAAAGACGATACGTCAAAGGATTGTTTCATTGAATTATGTGATTAGACTCACGGAAATTATATTTTCTTCGATAATTTAATTCCGTAAACGAACAAATTGCACAATTTGAAATACGTATTGTTTTGCTTTTCAAATAATACTTCTCTTAATTGGTTAATTATTAAATTAATTTTAACCAAACTTATCCTCATTTTGCACTTATCATAAAAAACTGTTTTTTAATCGATTCTGAATATTCGAAATTAGATATCGATTGATTTTCAACTGATTATTAAATTACAACTTTAAAAACGCACTTTCTACATTTTCTTATAATTTTAAACATTTCAAAGCATGATTTTTTAAATCAATGGTAAATTAACATCTACCATACGATTACATCCACGTGAAAGGAAGACAATTTAAAAAATACAAGCTAAATCTGAACTGTTGTCATTATCAAAAACGAATCTATCACCAAAAAAAATCGATTAATGTCACTAAAGAAAGAGGTTAAATTAATGTTAAAAATGTTCTGTATTATTACAATTTGCCTCAAATAAAAATTCTAAAGACAAAAAAGAATTCAGGAAAATTAAAATAATATGCAAAAATAAAGGCAAGTTAAAAATGTTGTGCCATTTTCTAAAAACGCAAACAGAATATACATTGTGGAAAAGGACCTTAGCAGAAATATTATTAAGATCCTTTTTTGTTTGAAAGGAATTTTTTTGTCAATTTCGATTAAAAATCAAATTTTAAACTCAGTAAAAACAATATAAAAGAGGTTATTAGCCTGATTTTTTATTACTCATATAATTATTATGTCATATTTATATTTATTCTCATTTTTTCTTCATTTTAATAACACTTTCAATTCGAAAGAAAAAATATCAGGGTGTCTACCCGATTGATGGTAATTTAAGAATTTAAAATTTTAGATTTAAAATTTAAAATTTTTAATTTAAAATTTTAAATTTCAAATTTTTAATTTTTAATTTTTAATTTTTAATTTTTTAACTTTCCGTTTAACTTTCCGTTATATTCTCGATTTTTTCGGGAACAGTTCCGACTCATTCAGAATTTTTTCCGAAAATTAGGAAAAATTACCTATTTTTTCGGAAAAAGTATTTTCCCTAACAAAATTTGAAAATATTCTATGCCGAAGGATAGGGAAAATTCCCGAAATTTTTTGCAGCGTAACCCAGAATTACAGCAATGAAAAATATGAAACCATTTTTAATTGATTGCATGTTAGTACATTCAAGAGAAAAATCCTGGTCACTGAATTATATTCCCGGTCATTTCCCGGTTTTTTACGATTCCTATTATAAAAATAATATTTTTTAAATGAAATTCTCTGTCCCAAACACAAAATTATAATTCTCCACAAAAATTCAGTCTTAAAGTAAAAATTATCATTCTTTACGAAAAATTTCTGTCCCAAACTCAAAATTATATTTCTGTTCTGAAATGTTTTGTCGCAAGTTCGAATTATATTTATTTTCGAAAATTCTCTCTTCCCAGTCAGAATTGTAATTTTTTGGAAAAGTTCCCTATTCCAAGTGAGAATTATGATTTTTCACAAATTCCCTGTTCTATATGTTTTTGGGGTCGCTGAATCCGAATCCGAGGTCCCAAAACCCCCAGCATGTCAGGGTTCTGACATAACCTCAAAAAATCTCATAAAAAATCTTTTTTTGGGTCTGGAGATCAGACCATGTTTACTATATGTTTTTGGGGTCACTGAATCCGAATTCGAGGTCCCAAAAACCCCAGCACGTCAGGGTTCTGACATAACCTCAAAAAATCTCATAAAAAATCTTTTTCTTGGGTCTGGAGATCAGACCATGTTTACTATATGTTTTTGGGGTCGCTGAATCCGAATCCTGATGATCCGACTCTCTGCATCGTAAAACGCCCTGGATGCAGACACACGTAAGTCGGATGAATAAATTTTACAAGAGTCTTTGAAAATCAAAACCCTGACGTGCTGGAGTTTTTTAAACTACGGATTCGGATTCAGCGACCCCAAAAACATATAGTAAAAATGGTCTGACCTCCAGATCCGAAAAAAAAATTTTATGAGGTTTTTTGAGATTATTTCAGAACCCTGACGTACTGGGGGTTTTCGGACCTCGTATTCGGAATCAGCGACCCCAAAAACATATAGTAAACATGGTCTAACCACCAGACCCAAAAAAAAAATTTTATGAGGTTTTTTGAGGTTGCGTCAGAACCCTGACGTGCTGGGGTTCTTTCGACCTCGGATTCGGATTCAGTGACCCCAAAAACATATAGTAAACATGGTCTGACCTCCAGACCCGAAAAAAGGTTTTTTTGGTGTGGCTGTGTAATTAGAATAATGAAATATATGAAATCATTTTTAATTTATTGCGTATTAGTAAATTCAAGAGAAAAATCCTGGTCACTGAATCCTATTCCCGGTCATTTCCCGGTTTTTTATGATTCCTATTATCAAAATAATATTTTTTAAATGAAATTCTCTGTCCCAAACACAAAATTATAATTCTCCACTAAAATTCACTGTCTTAAAGTAAAAATGAGCATTCGTCACGAAAAATGTCTGTCCCAAACTCAAAATTATATTTCTGTTCTGAAATTTTTTGTCGCAACTTAGAATTATAATTGTTTTCGAAAATTCTCTGTTCCAAGTCAAAAATTATAATTTTTTGGAAAAATTCCCTATTCCAAGTGAGAATGATAGGCGCGGATCTACAATGGTGGCGAAACGGCGCCCCCCCCCCCCCCCAGGATTTTTTGACTTACCATCACTTTTTTCTTTTTCACTGAGAAATGGAGAAAAGCTATTAAAAGTATGCAATTTCATAATGGCAAAAAAAATTAAAAATTGTTAATTAATATTTGAAATATTGCAAAATATAAATACATACATTGATTAGCAGTTCGAACTCGAAAGTTCATTGCCTCACTACCCGATTCGGGTAGTGTTTCTAGGTGGATATTTAGTACCTAATTTATTATTTACTAATATTGCAAAATATATAAAATAATATTAAATGTGTAAAATGTTATATGTATACAGCATGTGTATACAATTTTCTGACGCCCCCCCTCCCCAGGACACTTCTCTAGACCCGCGCCTGGAGAATTATGATTTTTCACAAATTCCCTGTTCTAATCACAATTACTAGAGTAATGAAATATATGAAACCATTTTTAATTTACGTAGTGTATACGGATTCGGCATATTGTGCCGGATTTTAATTTTCTCTTCCGGCATATATTGCCGGATTTTAATTTTCTGTTCCGGCATATTTTGCCGGATTTTAATTTTCTGTTCCGGCATATTTTGCCGAATCTTGATTTTCTCTTCTACAGAAATAATGTTGGTCAAACCCCTACCCCTTTCCAATGTCTCTTGGGGAGGGGGCGAGAAGGCACCCCTGGGACTGGTCACAAAAGTTACCGATCTATTACCATGAATTTCTAAAATTTCCTTAAATTATCATATATTTCCATACATTACCATAATTTTAAAAATCTATGAAAAGTTTGATGAATTACCATAATTTCTAAAATTTATAGAAATTCATCATTATTGTGGAAATTTATGAAATTTCTGGAAAAATTATGAAATTTGTAAAAATCTATGAAATTCGTTGAAATTTATGAAATTTTTTGAAAAATTATGAAATTTATAAAAATTTATGAAATTTATGAAACTTGTTGAAATTTATTAAGTTTGTGGAAATTTATGAAATTTGTAGAAATTTATGAAATTTGTAGAAATTTATGAAAGTTGTATAAATGTATGAAAGTTGTGGAAATTTATGATAATTTACGGAAAATTATAACGTTATTAGAAATATGCCGGAAGAGAAAATAAAAATCCGGCAAAATCTGCCGGAAGAGAAAATTAAGATCCGGCAAGGAATACAGATATATACAGATGACACATAACCTATTGTCTATTGTCTGACATATTTTTGCAAACGTTCATTTTTTAACTCGTTGCAATTAATCTAGAATGGTTTAGAATTAATAATAAATCGTTTGGAATTCATAATAAATTTTTTGGAATTCAATTTGAACACGATAAAATATGCCGGAAGAGAACATCAAAATCCGGCAAAATATGCTGGACGAGAAAATTAAAATCCGGCATATTTTGCCGGAACAGAATACTCGACCTTCAATTTATTGCATATTAGTACATTCAAGAGTAAAATCCCGGTAATTGAATCACATTCCCGGTTTTCCCTATATTTCGATTTTTTTCTTTAAAAAATATAGTAAACTTGTTTATTTAGAAAAATAAAATAAATTATTCTCCGCCCATTCTAATATATTTTAATTTGTTTTTAAAAACTTTGTAGATAACAAAAACAAATAATGAATATGTTATCGCGTTTTTTGTTATTGTTTGATATCTATATAGGTACATTTCCATTATCACAATAGACACCCAATAGTGGGTCTCACGCAACAGATTAACAACCTACAAACCAAACACCTGTTTTCGATTGCAACACGCTATTTTTCAAACAAATAGTACATTTTTTTCATGACATTTTTTTATTGCAAATATTCCGAAGTTGTCCGAACTGATCCGAAAATTTCCGAATCCAGAATCACAGTACTTTCCTTTTATTGTACTACACTGCAATTTTCAATGAATGAAACCCGCTAACGTCGACGACAGCAGGTATATAAAGTCAAAAAAGCACTCAATTTTTCAAAAATTTAAATCCTCATGTTCTATTTCTATTCACTCACCAAGGAAATCGTTTCCTCATCTACGAGAGTAAAATTTTTCAGAGCCTCTTGTCGCTCAGCAATATAATTTCGCAGCCACTCCCGAGACATTTTCTGAAGACTGAACAAGACTGAACGTGAACGGACTGACGCAAAAACATGTACCCGGTGTTCATAATCAATTGTGCCAGTCTACTTCTTCCAGACTCAATGGCACTGAATGTACAAGCAGTGTGCTTTGAGAATTTAATGAGAATTTATGAGCATTTTGAATTAGGATTTAAATAATCGTATTTTCTACTTTTATTAATAATAATTACATTATTTAAATTTCGCGGGGAAATACTTCGCTTCAAATTGGAAAAGGCGCTAAATTTAAATGATAAAAGAAGTCCAAATAATAGAAAACATATTATTCGCAATATACAGTGCCTTATCCAGGGTTGCTACTATATCCCAATTTCTAAATTCTTCTAGGTATAAAACCAATCATACACCTAGAAGATTAATCATGTTTATGCAACAAAATTTTGTTTCTAAGTATATTTCAAACACTTTTTAGTTGTGTTTTCAAGTCTAAAAGATAAATTTTCAACCAAAGAAATGAATTTTTAACTGAAATTATGAATCTTCAACCAAAAATATGAATGTTTCACCAAATAGTTAGTTGAATTTTTAACCCAAAAGATTAATTTTCTACCAAAGAAGACTAATTTTCAACAAAGTTTATGAATTTTCATCTAAAAAAAATCAATTTTCAACCAAGATTAGAATAGTTAAAATTTCATAAAAATAAATGTTCAACCAAAAAAAAACGAATTTTCAAGAAAATATTTGTCTTTCATAACAAAAAAATTATTTTTTAACAAAATGATTCAATTTTAAACTAAAAAAGCTAAATTTACAAACCAAAAATATAATATTTCAATTTGCAGT
>CAKNYM010053427.1:461158-475036 GCA_932195095.1 Andricus curvator
AAAAATATAAATTTTCAAGCGAAAATGGAATAGTTATATCTTCAGTTAAAAAAATTAATTTTTAACTAAAAAGTAACGAATTTTCAACCAAAGAAATTATTTTTCAATCACTATGATGAATTTTTAACAAAAAGTATGAAATTTTGTTCAAATAGTGGATTTTTCAATCCAAAAGATGAATTTTCTATCAACAAAAAAACGAATTTTCAACTAAACAGTTGTTTTTCAATTAAAGAAATTAATTCTTAATAAAAAATAGAATAGTTAAATTTTCCACTAAACAGATAATTTTTTAACGATAAAAATTACATTTCTATCAAAAAAAGTAAATTTTCCACAAAAAATGTAATAGTTAAAGTGAATTTTCAAATAGAATGACGAATCTTCGACTAAAAAAAATTTAATTTTCAACCAAATACATGCATTTCAAACAAAAAAGATAAATTTTCTACCAAAAATAAAGTAGGATAATTTTCAGTCAGTAAAATAAATTTCCAAACAAAAAACAAACGAATTTTCAACCAAAGAAAATAATTTTTAACCAAAAAGATGAAATTTCAACTAATGAGTGTACTCTTTTACAAAAAAAGACGGATTTTCAACAAATAGTTAAATTTGCACAGAAAACAGATAAATTTTCAACTAAAAATAGAATAGTTAAATTTTCAGTAAAAAAAAATTAATTTTCACTAAAATTAAAGTAAATTTTCAACGAAATAGTATAATTTTCAACCCAAAAGATTAATTTTCTATCAAAAAAGACTCATTTTCTACAAAAATTTATGAATCTCCATCTAAAAAAATCAATTTTCAACCAAGCTTAGAATAGTTAAAATGTCAGAAACATAAATGTTCAACCAACAAAAAACGAATTTTCAAAAAAATATTGTTTTTTAATAACAAAAAATGACTTTTTAACAGAATAATTCAATTCTTAACTAAAAAAGCTAAATTTTTAAACCAAAAATATAATATTTCAATTTGCAATTAGAAAAGTAAATTTAAAAAAAACGAGTTTGCAGCAAAATTGATTAATTATCAACCAAAGAAATTATGTTTTAATCACTATGATGAATTTTCAACCAAAAATATGAAATTTTCTTCAAATAGTATATTTTTCAATCCAAAAAATGAATTTTCTATCAACAACAAAAAAACTAATTTTCAACTAAACATTTTTTTTCAATTAAAGAAATTAATTCTTAACAAAAAATAGAATAGTTAAATTTTTTACTAAACAGATAATTTTTTAACGAAAAAGATTACATTTCTAGCAATAAAAGTAAATTTTCCACAAAAAATGTAACAGTTAAAGTGAATTTTCAACTAAAATAATGAATCTTCAACTAGAAAAAATTTAATTTCCAACCAAATACATGCATTTCAAACTAAAAAGATAAATTCTCTACCAAAAATAAAGTAGGATAATTTTCAGTCAGTAAAATAAAGTTCCAAACAAACGAATTTTCAACCAAAGAAAATAATTTTTAACCGAAAAGATGAAATTTCAACTAATGAGAGTACTCTTTTACAAGAAAAGACGGATTTTCAACAAATAGTTAAATTTTCACCGAAAACAGATAAATTTTCAACTAAAAATAGATTAGTTAAATTTTCAGTAAAAAAAAAAATTAATTTTCAAGGAAATAGTCAAATTTTCAACCAAGAAGATTAAATTTCTATCAGAAAAGATCAATTTCTGACAAAAAATGGAAGTTATATTTCCAGTTTAAAAAATGAATTCTGAATAAAAAAATCTCATTTTCAGCCAAAAAGATCAAATTTTAAATTTTCAACTAATAAGATGAATTTTTAACAAAGTACATGAATTTTCAACCTAATATTTGAATTTTTAAAGGAATTTCCAACCAAAAGGATGAATCAGTCACCAAGATTCTCCCACAAAATTCGAGTTTTCAATAAAATACAGGAATTTTAATCCAGATACTTGAATTTGCAACATAAGAAGATAAATTTTGAACCAAACATGTACGAGTTAAATTTTCAGTGAAAACAATTAATTCTCATCTAGAAAACATTGTTGTCAACAAAAGAATTAAATTTTGAACAAAAGAAGATGTGTGAAATTCAATTTTCACCGAAAACAGATAAATTTTCAACTAAAAATAGAATATTTAAATTTTCAGTAAAAAAAATTAATTTTCAATAAAATTAAAGTAAATTTTCAACGAAACAGTATTATTTTCAACCAAGAAGATTAAATTTCTATCAGAAAAGATCAATTTTCGACAAAAAATGGAAGTTATACTTCCATTTTAAAAAATGAATTCTGAATAAGAAAAATCTCATTTTCAAACAAAAAGATCAATTTTCAAATTTTCAACCAATAAGATGATTTTTTAAACAAGTACATGAATTTTCAACTTAAGAAGATAAATTTTTACTCAAATATATACGAGTTAAATTTTCAGTTAAAACAATTAATTCTCGTCTAGAAAACATTATTGTCAATAAATGAATTAAATATTGAACAAAAGAAGGAGGTTTCAGCCAAAATGATGAAACATCAACCAAATTAATTAATTTTTAACAAAGTAGTTCCACTTCCAACAAAGTAGTTGAATTTTTCTATCAAAAAAGATGAATTCTCAACGAAAAACGTGATATATTGTATTTCAACTACAAAAACGATTTTAATTTTATACCAAAAATAGTTGAATTCAATAAAAAAAGATGAATTTTCAACAAAGCAGTTTAAATCCCCAACCAAAATAGATTAATTTTCCACCAAATATTTGCGATTTTCAACCATAATAATAAAATTAATTTCAACTATAATTTATTGAAAATTCCCTAACTCTGTCAGGTTTTCCCTGACATTCCCTGACTTTCTGGAATTACCTGACCTGTAGTTACTCTGTAATTTAAAAAAAGTATATGTTCATTTCACTCTAGAATGTTTTTGTAAAAATATATGTATTAAGTGTGATATATATATTTGTTTAAACAATAAATGCTTTAAATTTGGTTTGGTTCTAGATATTGTTAATTAAACATTTTTTCAGAAATTATGCTGTATCTCCTGAAATTATCGACATTTAAAAAAAAACTGTTTTTGAAACTATTAGAGGTCTTTTTGAAATCAACGTTTTTGTCCTGTGCAATTTTTTGTCTGCCTCATAGTTTTTGCAAAAAACGTAAAATAAAGCATATAATAATCGATTTTTATGCATTGTTTATGGATCTTTTGGAGATTTTTCTTCAGAATTAGTTAGATTGTACTAAGACGCATGAAATTTATTTTGCACATTTTTGCATCTGACCCATAGTTTATAGAAAAAAAACCACAAACAAGTTTTGCAACAAGATTTTTTGAACCCGATTGTAGCCGACATTTATTAAAATTTTTACATTTTATTTTCTCGTTCTCTTAAAGAAACCATGGAGGGGAAAAATTTGTCTAAGACGTTTTTCCGCATCTCGAATAGTTTATTTAAAAAATAAATAATTAATTTAAGAGAAAAGAAATCGTTAAAGATCAACAGGAATTTTTTAATGCCCACTTTAGTTAAATTCTTTTTAGTAACAGTAACTATAAAAACCGTTATTTTTTTAGTTACTTTTAAAATGTAGTCCACAATTTTTTTTTACGACAATCAATCAATTTCATTGCTTTTCCAACTATTTTTGCATTTTCACTATTCAAATTGTGGTGGCAGATTCAAAATTTTCTAAAATCTATAAAAACACTTAGAAAGAAATAAAAAAAATAATTTCAGAGTTAAATATTCATTTCACTTTGGTTGATAATGAATTTTTTAAACTGGAAATTTAACTATTCTAGTCATTTTACTCATTATTATAATTGAAAGTTCATCTTTTTTGGTTGCAAATTTTATTATTTGGTTGAAAATTTAATTTTTTTGTTCGAAATTGAACGATTTTGAAAGAAAATCATTTCATTCGGGTAAAAATTCAACTTTTTAGTTGAAAATTAGTTTTTTCGTTGAATTAAACTGTTTTTAATTTGAAATTAAATTTTTTGTTTGGTTGAAATATATGAACTAATAACTCTTTTAGTTGAGAATTCGTCTTTTCCGTTAAAAATTAATTTTCTGAATTGAAAATTTAACTATGACATTTTTGGTTCAAAATTGATCTTTTTCAGTTGAAAATTCATATATTTTGTTTAAAATTCGTCTTTCTTTGGTAAAAAATAAATCTTCTTAGTTGAAAATTCATCTCTTTGGTTTTAAATTCCACTATTTTGTTGAAAATTGATCTTTTGTAGCTGAAATTCATGTATTTTGCTAAAAATTTATCTCTTTGGTTTCAAAATAAACAATCTTGTTGAAAATTCGTCTTTTTTGGTTGAAATTTCGTCTATTACATTTTTCAATGAGAATTCATCTTGGTTGAAAATAAACTTTTTTGTTGAAAATTCGCCTTTTTAGCTTGAAACTTCAACAATCTAGTTGATTTTTTTCTGTCATGACTGCAAATTCGACTATTTTGTCGAAAAATTGATTTTTGGTTGAATGTAACTATTTTTGATTTAAAACAAAAATATTTTTGGGTTAAAATATCAGCTCTTACATTTTTGTTAAGAAGTCATCTTTTTTCGTTCAAAATTATTTTTTCAATTGAAAAAAATATCATGTATTTTGTAAAAAGTTAATCTTTTTTGGTAAAAAATTATCTTCTTGGTTGAAAATTCATCTCTTTGTTTTCAAATGTACCTCTTTTGTTGCAAATTCGTCTTTTTTGGTTGAGTTCAACTGTACTTGATTCAAAATAAAAATCTTTTTTGGTTCAAATTCAAACTATTACCTTTTTCATTGAGAATTTATCATTTTTGGTTGAACGTTGGACTGCTTTATTAAAATTTATTTTGGGTGTTGAAAATTCATAATTTCAGTTGAAAATTCATCAATTTCGTTGTAAAATTAACTATTTTGTTAACGTTTTTTTTGTTAAAAATTAATTTTTTTAATTAAAATTTAACCATTCCATTTTTGGTTTAAAATTTATATTTTTTAGTTAAAGATTCAACTCTTTGGTTGGATATTTATTTTTTTTTATTTTAAAATGCATGTATTTTGCTGAAGATATGTCTGTTTTGGTTGAAAATGTATACTTTTTAGTTGAAAATTCATGTATTTTGTTGAAAATTCAACGTCTACTAACAAATTTTTTGTTCGTCTTAGAATATTGTAAATATTCTAGAAATGGAAGTCGTAACTAGGTAAATCTAATGAAACACTTTTAGAAAGAAATAATTCATTTTCAGCGCCAAAGAGATTTATAGCTCAAAATAGAAAAGCTGGAATTTTTCTTGCCCACTGAAATTCAAAATTTTCTAAAACATTCCATTTTCTTAACAAATTTTCCACTTTGTGTCCAATTTTCGATTATAGTGAGATTATAATTAATTATTTTTACAAAAATAATTGTTTAAACAATTTATTATTATTGTTAATAATATTCTCTTAGAATAATGCTAGAAAATTGCAGTTTTTTCAAAAATTTTCCACTTTTTGTCCAATTTCCAGTTAGAGTGAGGTAAATAATTAATTAAAGTTAAAAAATCAATTGTTTAAACAATAATTATTATTTTTCATAATATTCAATTTGAATAATGCTAAAAAGTTGTGGTTTTTTCTGAACTCTTAAACTTTTTGTCCACTTTTCACTTAGTGACGTAATAATTAATGCAAGTTAATAAACATGCTTATGATATTAAAAAATTTCTCATTGTTTATAACTATAATTTCTTAGAGTAATGCTAGAAATTTGCTTTTTCCTCAAATCTTTTGTTTTGCTTTGACTTTTTAGTTATAAACAAATAATAAGTCAACCTCAAAAATATTAATTTTTTAAATAGTATTGTATTGTGTTAAGTGAATTATTTTTGGTCTTTTCCCAATGTTAGAAAAAAAATCATTTTAACAACAAATCTATCTTATACAAGACAAAAAAGCAAAAAATGGAATATGTAATTCCATGGAGAATCCATGGGATCCATGTAAAAGATTTGAAGCATATTTCAGAAAAATATGTTCACAAAAAAGAACGAGGTTGTTTACAATATAATCTCTAATGTTTATAATAATTAAACTATACTATGTGAAAAGTGGACAAAAAGTTAAAAACTTCAGGAAAGAGTAGCAACTACCTAGCATCAATATAGGAGAAAACACTTATAGACAATACTTTGTTTAAGTAATTAGGTTTGTTAGATTATATTTTATTAATTATTACCTCACTCTAAGTATGAAGTGAACAAAAAGTTGAAAATTTCAGAAGAAATTGCAACTATCTAGCATTACTATAGTAGAAGATAGTTATAAACAATAATAAATTATTTAAAAAATAATTTTGGTCAACTTGCATTAATTATTATCTCACTAAATGAAACGTGGACAAAAAGATAAAAATTTCAGAAAAAACCGCAACTACCCAGAATTACTATAGGAAAAGATAGTTATAAACAATAATTTGTTTAAACAATTATTTTTGCTGAATTTAATTAAATATTAACTCACTACAAGTGAAAAGTGGACAAAAAGTATACAATTTCAGGAAAAACCGCAATTTCTAGCATTATTTAAAGAGAATATTATTAACAATAGGAATAAATTGTTTAAACTATTATATTTTTTATGAACACTAATTAACTATTACCTCACTCTCATTGAAAATTGGACAAAAAGTGGAAATTTTTTTAAAAAACCGCGACTTTCTATCCCTATTCTAAGAAAAAATTGCTAAAAACAATAATAAATTGTTTAAACAATTTATATAAACATCTTATTATCAGTAAAAGTAGTATTTTATGTATTAGAAACAATTTTCATTAAAAAAACCGCAAAAAAATCATAATTAGCCCGAATTGAATCAATAGAATCCAGAAATAAAATTCAACATTTTTTATTAAAAGTTAATTATTTTAAATTTTAAGGTTTTAAATTAGAGGATTTTTTAATGATTTCTACGATTAAAAAATTTATTTTTTAGAATTGGATATATTTAAGTTGATTATGCATTCTCGGAGGTATAAAAAGTCCAAGAAAAATTGGTTAAATAAACCATTTTTATATGTTTAAAGTCCATCTGATAATCAAGAATATTTTCTTTTTTGAAAAATATCATCATTATTAATAAAATCTTGATGCTTATAAGTATACTTAAATATTTCCTTCCCAGATTTATCATTTGAAACTAGACTTTTTAATGGACTTGAACTCAAATAAAATTATTTCAAGTTTGAGTGCCTAAAATATTGTAGTTTCCAAAAATATTTAGGGGAGACCATCCCTACAGTAGATAATCATTGATTTAAAATATTAATGACGTATTTAAAATAAATTTTTTTATTCAATGAATAGTAAGAGACTATAAGTGTTAATTAATTAAAATTATAATTAATTATTTTAGGTATATTTGAGCTTTCAAATAATGATTATCTATTGCAGGCTCATTATCTATACTGTAGGGGGGTCCCCCTAATTCGTATTAATTCAACAACAAAATATTTTAGCTTTAAAGTTCTATTTTAATATTTTTAATTCTAAATAGTTTAGTTTGAAATCATTGAAATAAACATTTGTAAATTTTTTATTGGTAAGAATTAAAAATAAAATTTAAGACTGCTCAACAGTCCAATAAAGATTTAAAACTCAAGTGGATCAATTTTTAACTTTTGACTTTAAATTATTCAAGTTAAAACATTTAACTTTGCAGTTGATCAACTTTCAAAATTCAATTTTTTAATTAGATATTTAACTTTGTACATTTTAATCATAAATTGTTCACTTCTTAATACTTTTTTTTTAAATTACTAAATATTTTGTAATTGTTCCAATTTTGTGTTGGATAACAAATTCTGTTTGCGCTTTTCACATTTTAAACATAAATAGAAGAAAAAAGGGAAAGTTTGAAATAAAAGGGGACCCACATGAGAATAGGGGAAATACTGTGATCCCTGCTTACGTCATTAGTAGACGTTCCCTTGCTATAAAAATGAAATTGCTGTAAATTTTTATAAAAGTATTTGAATGTTGTTTAAATATTGTTAATAGCTTTATAACAAATAAAAATATAATAAAAATAATGAAGAAATAAATCAATGATTCAATTCCAAATTATTCAACAATGTATAAAATATATGAATTTTTAACTAAAAAATATAATTTTTTAAGCAAAAATTTAATAAGTAAATATTCAGTACAAAAAATTAATTTTCAACTAAAGAAATACATTTTTAACTATAATTGTGGAATATTGAACTGGTTCGGTTAAATTTTCAGTAAAAAAAATGTTAAGAAAAAGCAAATTTTCGAAATAATAGTTACATTTTCAACAAAAATAATTAGTCACTTGAAAAAAATAATTTTCAACCAAAAAAGAAACAAATTTTCAACAAAATTGTTGAATTTTCAACCAAAAAGATAAATTTTCAATTAAAATGATGAATCTTTAACCAAAAAAATGATTTTTAACAAAAGAGTTTACTTTTTAACCAAGTAGTTGAATTCTCAACCAAAAAATGAATTTTCAACTAAAATTGAATCTTTAAGTGGAATAGTTTAATTTTCAACTTTTCAACCAAAAAGATTAATTGTCTATAAAAAAAAGAATTTTCAACAAAATAGATGAATTTTAAACTAAAAAATAAAAATTAAATAGGCTAATTTACAGGAAAAAAATTAATTTTCAACTGAAGAGATGAATTTTGAACTAAAATAGTGGAATATTTTATTGGATTAGTTCAATTTTCAACTTAAAAACGAAATTTCAACCAAATAGTTAAATTTTCAACGAAATAGTCAAATTTTCAACTGGAATAGTTTAATTTTCAGTCTAAAAAATGAATTTGCAGCAAAAAAAACTAATTTTAAACAAAACTGATAAATTTCCAACCAATGAGATAAATTTTCAATTCAAACAATGAATCTTCAACCAAAAAAAAAATAGATTTTCAACTAAAAATGATGATTCAAGTGGAATAGTTTAATTTTCAACCAAAAGATGAATTTTAGACCAAGTAGATTAATTTTTACCGAAAAAGACGAATTTCCAATCAAATGCATGCATTTTGAATTGAAAAAGATAAATTTTAAGTAAAAAAAAATTTAACTAAAAAATGAATTTTCAACAAAATAGTTAGATTTTCAACTAAAATAGTACAATTTTCAATTTAAAAAATTAATTTTCAACGAAAAAAGACGGATTTTCAAGAATTTTATTAAATTTTCATCTCAAGAGATAAATTGTCAATTAAAATGATAAACCTTCAACCAAAAAATGAATGTTTAAGTGGGGTAGTTTAATTTTCAACCAAAAAGATTAATTTTAGACCAAGAAGATTATTTCTCTACAAAAAAAAACGAATTTTCAACAAAATAGATGAATTTTAAACTAAAAAATAAAAATAAAATATGTAAATTTACTGGAAAAAAATTAATTTTCAACTAAAGAGTGAATTTTGAACTAAAATAGTGGGATATTTTATTGGATTAGTTCAATTTTCAGTTCAAAAAATCAATTTTCAACTTAAAAACGTACTTTCAACCAAATAGTCAAAATTTCCACTGGAATAGTTTAATTTTCAATCTAAAAAATGAATTTTCAGCAAAAAACGAATTTTAAACAAAACTGATCAATTTTCAACCAATGAGATAAATTTACAATTAAAATAATGAATCTTCAACCAAAAAATGGATTTTCAACTAAAAATGATGATTCAAGTGGAATAGTTTAATTTTCAAACAAAACATGAATTTTAGACCAAGAAGATTAATTTTCAACGAAAAAGACGAATTTTCAATTAAATACATGCATTTTTAATTAAAAAAGATAAATTTTTATACTTTCAATCAAGTAGTTGCATTTTCAACCAAAAAAGATGAATTGTCAACGAAAAACGTACTAGTTTATATTTCAAGAGAAAAAAAATTGCAACCAAAATGTTGAATTTTTAAGCATAAAAGATGAATTTTCAACCAAGAGATTAATTTTCTACCAAAAACGACTAATTTTCAACCAAATAGTTGCATTTTTAACTAAAATATAAAGCTACTGTTACAAATGAAAAAACATATAGTTTTATAATATAATTTCAAACAAATTCAAACACGCTCTCGCAAAACATCCCTGACTTAAAAAAAAATTCGATTCTTTTTTTCCAAAGGAAAAAATGAATAATGGAGACACATATTGATAACAACGATTTTATTTGACCTTATAGCCTTTATAATCTCTCGACATGAGCGATATATTAACATTCAGATAGTTATTTTCAAAACCAATTAAACAGATGACTACAAACTATTAAGTCTCTGCAATATTTTTTGTTTCAATTCATCATACATTATTTTGTGCGCTGAGTTAGCCACCGTATGAATCATTTAATAAATTCTCATGATATGGATACAAATATAAAGATCTTTGAGCATTAATCTTCATGTAAACGTTAAAAAACATACTGCTAAAAATACGATTCAATCTGAGTATGTTAACAAGATTTCTGAGTTCGGAAGACACTTCCATCTCCAGTAACTCTTCTTTTTTCAAGCAAAAGCTAACTTATATATTTCATAACAATTTAATTCCCGCAGATATTTTTTTTAATTGAAGTTTCAGATACAAATTATTATTTATTATTAATCAGGGAGCGTATTAGAGCCACTGTGAAGTTAGCTGATGACTCCGCATGTGAAAAACGGGGATCTCCGCACGGCGAGAGCCGAGCTGCGTTCATCAACTAACTTCACAGTGGCTCTAATCCGCTTCCTGATTAATATATTATTACGACGTGATACCTTCGACAAACAATCAGTCAAAATTGTTTCGATGTATGTTGTTCGTTGAAAAATAACGTGTCTGAATTTTCACGCCAACTGTAATTCAGCCGACTAGACCAGTT
Organism: Andricus curvator; assembly: GCA_932195095.1. Taxonomy (NCBI): domain Eukaryota; kingdom Metazoa; phylum Arthropoda; class Insecta; order Hymenoptera; family Cynipidae; genus Andricus; species Andricus curvator. The sequence goes on from CAKNYM010053427.1 coordinate 472,047, forward strand.
AAAGCTTATTGACCCAAATTTGAAACTCGTCAAACGAAAATAAACGTCAGTGGAGTACGCCTTGTTATTAAAAATTTCATATCACATATTACGAATAAAAATTAATAACAAGCCTTTGAAATTAAGGTAGAATTAGTACTTAGTACCAGGTTTTTTAATCACCTCCACTGAAGCAGGCAGTATTGAACGAAATCTCAACAGCGTCTCGACAGCAGAGAAAAACTTATTGAATAAAAGTTGAAGAAATTTTGAACGATTGTACTATGTATTCTATAAGAGAGCTTCGAAATACTCTGCATAAATTGTCGGGAGACAGACGCAGTGGACGTTCTTTCTTCTTTTAATTTTTGATATTCGAAAAAGATTTATATATCACGGGGCTCATGGGGATCGGGAAGTTTCTGCCAGTTTGGTTCCACACCCCAGATTTCACGAGCGTACTCTGCAATTGTTCGGTCGGAAGAAAACTTTCCTGCGGAAGCTATGTTGTAGATTGCCATCTCGATCCATTTTGTCTCGTCCTAAAATGCAAAAAATGTTGTCAAGGATTTTGAATTTTGGAAGATATATTAAATTCAATTTAAAACGCTTGAAATTCGTTACATTTCAAGTAAAAATATTGCACTTTCAACAAGATAGATAAATAGCCAAACAAATAATTGAATTTTTCACTGAAAATGATAAATTTTCAACCAAAAATGGAATAGTTAAATTTTCAGTTGGAAAAATAATAATTTCCCGTGAAAAATAAAAACGAATTTTCGACAAAATAGTTCAATTTTCAATCAAAGTCACGAATTTTCAACTGAAATGATAAATCTTCAACTTGAATAGTTGAATTTTTAACCAAGAAGATTAATTTTCTACCAAAAAAGACGAATTTTCAACAAAATACAGTAATTTTCAACAAAATACAGTAATTTTCAACTAAAAAGTATAAATTTTTAAGCGAAAATTGAATAGGTAAATTTTCTGTTCAAAAAATTAATTTTTAACTGAAGAGATGGATTTTTAACTAAAATGATGGAATATTAAACTGGATTAATTAAATTTTTCAGTAAAAAAATGTCACCTAAAAAAAAGAATTTTCAATAGTTATATTTTCTACTGGAACAGTTAAATTCTCAGTTTAAAACATTAATTATCAACAAAAAGAAACACAAATTTTGAACAAAGTAGTTAAACCTTTAAAGAGATGAATTTTCAACTAAAATTATGAATCTTCAACTAAAATTATGAATCTTCAACTAAAATAGTTGAATTTTCAACAAAATACAGTAATTTTCAACTAAAAAATATAATTTTTTAAGCTAAAATTAAATAGGTAAATTTCCTGTTCAAAAAATTAATTTTAAACTAAAGAGATGGATTTTTAACTAAAATGATGGAATATTAAACTGAATTAATTAAATTTTTCAGTAAAAATGTCAACTAAAAAAAAAAGAATTTTCAACATAATAGTTCATTTTCTACTGGAACAGTTAAATTCTCAGTTTGAAAAATTAATTATCAACAAAAAAAAACAAAGTTTTAACAAAGTAGTTAAACTTTCCATCAAAGAGATGAATTTTCAATTAAAAAGATAAATCTTCAACCAAAATGATGAATTTTCAACTAAAAAGGCGAATTTTTAACTGGAATAGTTGAACTTTTCACCAAAAAGATTAATTTTCTACCAAAAAGAGGAATTTTCAACTAAAAAGAATAACATTTTAGGCAAAAATTGAAAAGGTAAATTTTGAGTTAAAAAAATTAATTTTCAACTAAAGAGATGAATTTTTAACTAAAATGATGGAAAGAACGAATTTTCAGCATAATAGTCACAACTTCTACTGGAATAGTTATAAATTGTCAGTTTAAAAAATTAATTAGGAAAAAAAAATAATTTTCAACAAAATAGGTAAATTCCAATTATATTATAATTACAATTATATAAGAATTATAATTATAATGATGAACCTTCTACAAAAAAAAATGAATTTCGATTAAAAGAGTTTAACTTTCAACCAGTTGAATTTTTAATCAAAAAGATCAACTTTCAACCAAAAAGATAAACTTTCAACTAAAATGATGAATCTTCAACTGAAATAGTTTCAAGGAATAGATGAATTTTTAACCAAGAAGATTAATTTTCTATCAAAAAAGACAAATTTCCAACAAAATACATCAATTTTAACCAAAAAAAGATAAGATTTTAGACCAAAAATTGAATAGGTAAATTTGCAGCTAAAAAATTTTATTTTCAACTAAAGAGATGATTTTTTAACTCAAATGTTGGAATATTTAACTGGATTAGTTACATTTTCAGTTTAAAAATTAATTTTCAATAAAATAGATAAATTTATAACTGGCATAGTTTACTTTTCAGTTAAAAAAAAAAATTAATTTTCAACAAAGAAAAACGAATTTTTAAAAAAATTGTTAATTTTTGAATCAAAGAGATAAATTTTCAATTGAACTGATGAATCTTCAACTGGAATAGTTGAATTTTCAACCAAGTAGTTGAATTTTAAAGCAGAAAGATTAATTTTAAACTAAAATGATGCATCTTCAAGTGGAATGGTTGAATTTTTAACCCAAAAGATGAATTTTCAACTAAAATGAATTATTTTCTACCAAAAAAAGATGAATTTTTAACAAAATACATGAATTTTCAACTAAAACAAGAAAAATGTTGAACCAAAAATTGAATAGGTAAATATACAGCTAAGAAAATTTATTTTCAGTTAACAAAATTAATTTTCAACCAAAAAAAAAAAACGAATTTTTCGTAAAATTGTTAATTTTTCAACCAAAGAGATGAATTTTCCACCAAGAAGATAAATTTTCTACAACAACAAAAAGACGAATCTAAATATAAAATAGAGTAATTTTCAACTAAAAAAAAAAAAAAAAAACTTTTAGGCAAAAAATTAAAACGTGAATTTTAAGTTTAAAAAATTGATTTGTAACAACAGAGATGAATTTTTAAATAAAATTATGGAATATTT
>CAKNYM010053427.1:475136-489624 GCA_932195095.1 Andricus curvator
ATTGAATACGTGAATTTTCAGTTTAAAAAATTGATTTGTAACTACAGAGATGAATTTTTAACTAAAATTATGGAATATTTAACTGGATTAATTCAATTTTCAGTAAAAAAAAAACAAACCATTTTCATATAAAAAAAAATGAATTTTCAACAAAATAGTTAAATTTTTAACCAAAGAGATGAATTTTCAATTAAAATGCTGAATCTTCAATAAAAAAAATAATAATTTTTAACAAAAGAGTTTAACTTTCAACCAAGCAGTTTAATTTTCAACCAAAATAATGAATTTTCAAGTAAAAAAGATACAATTTGAATTAAAAAAATTTTAACAAAAAAAATGATTTTTCAACATAATAGTAACATTTTCTACTGGAATAATTAAATGTTCAGTTCAAAAAAATGATTATAAACCAATAAAACGAATTTTCAACGAAATAGTTAAATTTTCATCCGAAAAAATGAATTTTCAATTAAAATGATGAACCTTCTACAAAAAAAATGAATTTTCAACAAAAGTGTTTAACTTTAAACCAAGTACTTGAATTTTCAACCAAAAAAGATGAACTGTCAAAGAAAAATGTAATAGTTAATATAAAAGATTTTAAATTTTAATCAAGAGAAAAAAAATGCAACCAAACTTGTTGAATTTTCAACCAAAAAGATTAATTTTCTACCAAAAAGGGCAAATTTTCAACTAAATACATGAATTTTAAACCAAATAGTTGAATTTTTAATCGAAATATAAAGCTACTTTTACAAATTAAAAAAAAACATTGTTATGTAATTTTATATTACAATTTCAATCAAATTTAAACACACTCTCTAAAAAATGCCCTGATATTTCCAGGTTTTCCCAGATATATAAGATTTCTCTGACAATTAGGTTTTCCAGGTGTGTAAACACTAGGATGGTTCTTATTTATACTTGGTGGATTTTTTTCTCTCGAATTTGTCTGCTCTCAACCCCCAATTTTGTTCGAATGCCCAAAAAAAATCTCCAAATTTGAGCAAAATCGGTTAATATTTAGGGGTGGCGCAAAGACCATGAAGTTTCCCATTGATTTTATATGGGAAAAAGTCAGCTTTTTGTAAATCTAATACTTGAACGCGATAATATGTTAAAACATTTAAGATTATTTTTAAAAAGAAAAGTCGAACATAAAAATATTTCAATCTTTCCAAAAATAGCAAAAATAAAATATGTAAATCAAAAAATTCTTTAAACAATTTAAATTTGTTAGAACATCTACGAGTATTCATAATAAACAAATTAGTACTTAAAAATATTGAAATTTGTCGAAAATTTACTGAGATAAAATGTTTTTCCTGCTTTTTTTTAGGTAAAATATATACTTGTACAAATACGAATTACTTAAATTATTGTAAAATTATTTAAACAAATTATTTTACTGTTATAATTGATTAAATAACTCATAAAGTCTAGAAAATACGTTCATTTCGCGAGTTAACTGAAAAAAAAATTTTAACAAATTAAAATTGTTTAAACAATTGAATATTAGTTAACAAATGACTGGGTATTCTTAAATTACCGATTAATGATTATTTATTTTTTTTGACTTTCAAATCGTCAATAAACCGCAATATTACGATAAATTCAAATTTGTCACGTATGGGGCTTTCTTTGGGGTCCCATCAGAGTGGCTTAAATTTCTTCAACCCCAAAATTTATGATTGATTCTTATCATCTGATGAATACTGAACAATATACTGAAACACGAAATTATTTGTAACATATTATCGCGTTTAAATATTAGATTTACAAAAAGCTGACTTTTTCCCATGTTAAATCAATGGGAAACTTCATGGTCTTTGCGCCACCCCTAAATATTAACCGATTTTGCTCAAATTTGGAGATTTTTTTTTGGGCATTCGAACAAAACTGGGGGGTGAGCAGAGAAATTCGAAAAGTGAACAATAAGGCCACCCTAGTAGACACCCTGGATTTTAATTTTTTTTGTTTGACAAATTTGTTCAGGGTTGCCACAGACTTTCCATTTTTAATTTCCCTGACTTTTCCCTGACCTTTTTTCAACAATCCCTGACTTTTCGACATACTTACAGCAAACTCTAAACCCAAAAAGAACTTTGACAAAACATAAAATACATAAATAAAATGAAAAATAAAACCGATATACACAAATTCTTCAGCAAAGATAAAATTAACTCAGATTTAAACAAAAATTCCCTTAGTAATTGCGTTACTTAGTTCAGACTAATCACTGATATTATTTATAATTATATTTTGAACTATATAAAAAATTAAAATTACAAGCTTTCATTAAAGAAATCTATTTGAAAATTGTAATATTTTATAAGGATTAATTTTATAATAATTATTTTTTTTCAAAAATGAGTGAAATCCTGGCAAAAATTTCGCCAAGTCAAATCAAATAAAGTTTTATATAATCAACATTAATTGAAAAATTAATTAAATAACATTAAATGAAAAATAAAACCGAGATACACAAATTCTTCAGCAAAGATAAAATTAAGTCAGATTTAAAAAAAAATTCACTGACATTTCACTGATTTCCCTGACCATTTTTTTGTTCCCTGACTTTTCAAGGATTTTAAGGATTTCAAGGTCTGTGGCAACCCTGTTGTTGACTAAAAAGGAACAACGTAGGGTAGTGTGCGTATTCAGATTCTAAAATAATTTTTTCTATAATTCGCGAAAAAGTGCCAGTTTTTCCACCTGTTTTTGGTGTAAAAAGTTACCGATTTTTGCTCGATGACGTGGCGCATGCGCAGTGCCGACCTTTCCGGGCAACAGTGACAAAAGTGGACAGATGCAGTGGAAAAAGTAAATGGACAGTGATAAAAGTGAGGCACAGTGGAAAAAGTAAATGTTATTTCGGGTGGTTTCGTGCTGCCTCGGGTGGACTCGTGCATCGTGCGCAGCCAACTTCATTCTATTTTCCGACTGTCGTCCCTAACCTAAAAGCAATTTCCTGAAAAGTCTCGAGTTGTGTATTTTGTATGTACTTTTGTCACTTGGGAAAAGCAAAAAAACACCGTCAGTTTCTCCGAAAATACTGTACTTCGTTTTTTTCACGAAAAATCGAAAGTTTTGAAGACCTCAACTTTATGGGCCAACTATTCAATTGTGAGAACCAGCTTATTATTACTACCATATTATTGCCATGGTTTTGATAATTGCCATTGTCATTGTTGCGTCAATCGACAAAAAATCGCCTTCTTTTTACACAAAAAACAGGTAAACAAAAACTAGCACTTTTTAACAAATTATAGAAAAAGTATCGTGTCCCACACATTGAAAAAGCGACGATTTAAAACTCGTGTGATAGCCACCCTCGCTCCGCTCGGGTAGCTAATTTCACACTCGTTTTAAATCTCTCGCTTTTTCAACTTGTAGCACAATATACTATTGTTTGCCTTATCAAATGAATCACCCTAATTTATATTCATATAGATATTGTTTTTACCAGATAAACTTGACTGACGCGATCCTGCATTTTGACGTAACTCTCGAAATCAGCGAGAAGGTAGAATCTGTCCCACTTGAGAAGAACGTCAGCGATGTCTCTGAATTCTTCGGGATTGCTGGGACTGAAAAATCCACTTTGGATTTGATCGATTGCCTGTTTCGCCTCCGGCAATTTGTTGTAGTAATCGTATGCATTGTAGCCTCTCTTCTTCAGTTCCTCAACTTCGTCCACAGTCATACCAAAAATGAAAATGTTATCGTTACCCATTTCCTCGGCCATTTCTACATTCGCTCCGTCGAGGGTGCCGATTGTTAGCGCTCCGTTCAACTGTAATAAATCATTTTTTATTATATAAAAAAATGTATATTGTATCGTTATGGGAAATAATACCCTGCGATCACATCAATTCAGTAGTTCAATTTTAGGTACTAATAGGGCTCGGATCGATTTTAAAATCGGCTTTAAATAGGCTTGAAAAAATTCACAAAAAGTCGTATCAATAATGAAAAAAAGCAGTATTAGACACTGAATAACCCTAATAACTTAATTTGTTGAGGAATAGAGAGTAAATAATTTGTTTTTAAATATTCTTTGCACAATCAAAATAAAATTTAAAATTAAAACAATTTTTTAATAATAGTCATTAGGGTGGTTCACAAAAAAATTGTTTTTATTTTTTGGCGGCCGTATCACGACAGTTTGTTTCTCTGGACGAAAAAATACTCTCTTAATTTTTTCAGATTTAAAAAAAATAAATAAAAGTCGCGAGCATCAGATTTAGGTAAAAATGGAGGTTCTCACAGTTTCTGATTTTTAAAAATATACGTATTAGTTTTAGAGAAATATCTTATGAATAAAAATTGTACCTATGGCAAAAAAAGAACACTCTCATTTTATGTCCGATTTAAAAAAAAATTATTTGGCTCTGGTAAAAGTCGTAAAATGTATGATCTCTTAAGAACGGACAAATGTAAGAACATAATTGTACCCCTAAACATTTTTTGTAAGGATTGCCAAAATTCTGGGACATTCCCCATAGATTAGAAAAAATATATATATAATCGAAATTAGATGAAAAAATCAAAACCTGAGCACCAAAAATAATATTTCAAACCAAAATGTTCTTTAACAAGGCTTTTTTGAATAGTTCCTTCATCACTAAAATTTGATAAAATAGCAAGATACATAAATACGAGGCAGAAAGAATAACTTATTTTATATAAAAACATTTTTTATATTTTCTTATGATCAGAACAAACATACATTTGAACAATTTACACTTTTCTTATTAGGAAAAATGTTGGAATGTGGGAATGAGCACCAACTTGAGTGAGTTTTTATACTTTTTGCTCCTTAAGTAAAAATTGATCAAATTTGAGTAATTACTGGTGAAATTATACAGATTCTATTAGCGAAAAGTGAGCCACCGAAGATTATTAGAAAATTACTCATTCGATTATTCGAGATATTTCCTAATTCAAAAGTTGTGTCAAAGATTAATACAAAAATTTAACAAAAAATTCTGGTCATTGATGGTTTTTATTTATAACGACTGTTATAAACAATGAAGAGAGTTCATAAAACATGAACGATATTATTAATGGTACGTATAAGTTTTGCAACAGTGTTAGGGAAAATTTTGACAATGTTTGGCCTGGATGATTTTTTATTAATAAATGAAAAGTCTCGATGATTTTCTCTTAAAAATAGAAATTTTTTAACAAAAATTTAAGGAGAGAAGTTTTCATTCGAACGGAAGATTTCGTTTTGCTTTGAAGAGATCTATTCTCGATATAGACAATGAAAAAGGTTTACATTTTTCTGATCAAACAGTTTATCCTACGAAAAAAGTGCAAGAAACAAACAGTTTGATTTTTGCTCAGAGATGCTAAAATATTTTTTACTTTTTCATCAATAAATAATGAAATTATTTTAAAAATCGTAATATTTATGACTTTTACCGGCGCCAAATAATTTTTTTCCAATCGGACACCGAATGAGAGTTTTTTCCTTTGTATTAGCTACAATTTTCATTCATTATATATTTCTCTAAAACTAATATGTATATTTAAAAAAAATCAAAAACTACCAAAATTTCACTTTTTACGTAAATTGGATGCTCGCAACCTCTAGATAATTTTTTGAAAATCTGAAAAAATTAGCAGAGTATTTTCTCTCCCAGAGAAAAAAAAACTGTCGCGAAACGGCAGCCGAAAAATAAAAAGAAGTTTTTTGTGAATCACCCTAATAGTCATTCAGCTTGAAAGATTCTGAATCTGGGGTTTAAATATTTCTTTCTGAATTGTTAAACTTGTCAACTTGGATTATTTTCAAATGAGAGAAGTTTATAATTTACATTAATTTTGATGCTCAGGAACATTGATTTTGTACATTTTAAACTTAAAATTACTCAACAATTAAAGCTTTGCATTAGGGGTAATTTTTTATAAAAATAGGGGATTAAATTCATTTAAAAAAAATTAATATATGTACAAAATTCAATTCAACATGAAACGCTTTAAATTCCTATGATTTCAGTCGAAATATTATAATTCATATAATTAATTTTCCATTTTCAACAAATTAGTTAAATTTTCGATTAAAAGAGACAAATTTTCAACCCGAAATCGAATTTTTAACAAAACAGTTGAGTTTTCAAGTTAAAAAGTCGAATGGTTTAGAAAACAGTTGATTTTTAAACTCAAAAGATTATTTTTTTAGAAGATGATTTTTTAGAAGATAATTTTTTAGAAAATGAAAAAGATGATTTCTTTAGAAGTCACTGAATTTTCAACAAAAAAATTAATTTTTATCCAAAAAAGATGACTTTTTAACCATATGTTTAAATTTTCAAACCAAAAAAATTAATTTTTCACCAAACAGTTGCATTTACAACCAAATAGTTGAACTTTCACTCAAAACAGCCGAATTTTCAACAAAACAGTTGATTTTTAAACTCAAAAGATTAATTTTCAAGCAAAAAGACGAACTTTTTAGAAGACAGTTGAATTTTTAACAAAAAAGTTAATTTTCAACCAAGAAAGATGACTTTTTAACCAAATGTTTGAATTTTTAAACCAAAAAAATTAATTTTTCTTCAAACAGTTGCAATTACAACCAAATAGTTGAACTTTCTCTCAAAAGAAAAGTTAATTTTCAATCAAGAAATATGACTTTTGAACAAAACAGTTTCATTTTGAGAACCAAATGGTCGAATTTTCAAGACAAAAAGAGAAATTTCTCGAAAACAGTTGAATTATCAGACTGAAAAGTTGAATTTTCAACAGAAAAGTTAATTTTTAACCAAGATGGATTTATTTTCAACCATAAAAGATGACATTTTCCACCATAAAAGATTAACTTTGAATCAATAACGACGAATTTCCTATCCAAAAAGACGATTGTTTTTCAAAAACAGTTGAATTTTTGCTATAAAAGATGACTTGAACAAAACTATTTAATTTTTAACCAAATGATCAAATTTTCAAATAAAAAAGATTAAACCTCAACTAAACACAGTTGCAATTTCAACCAAACAGTTAAATTTTTAAGCCAAAGACAGATTTTTTAGAAAACAGTTGAATTATGAGCCTGAAAAGTTGAATGTTCAACAAATAGATCGTTCGCAACCAAGAAAAATACATTTTACACCAAATAGTTGAATTTTAAACAAGAACAGAATCAATTTTTAACAACGCAGATGCATTAACAACCACTGAAACCATTGAACTTTCAATCAAAGGAGACAAATTTTCAACAAAATAGATGAATTTTGAACCAAATAGTTGAATTTTAATGCCAAAAAGAAGAATTTTCAAAAAAATAATTAAATTTTCAACCAAATAGTCGAATTTTTGACCAATAAGAATTAACTTTTAACCAAAAATAATTGGATTTTCTTATGGGGTTCTATCTGAACTTAGCTCGCATTTAAGCGAAAAAGCGATAAAAAAGGGAAAGAGTGTAAAGACTGTAATTGAATTTGAAATTAATCGATTTGAAACGTTTTCGATTTTAAAATGCCAACTGTTAAGGCTTGCAATTTAAAGAAAAATTCTTGGAATACTGATCACGAAATTAGAAATTGTACAATTTTAAACGCAGTCAAATTTACCATTTTCTAAATATAAAGCTTTAACAGAAAATTATTCAATTTTTAATGTTCTCTATTAAAATGGTAGAACTTTTTCTAGTTTTGAATTTTAAATTTTAAAGTTTCATTGTGATTAAAATTGAAACTAATTATAGCGAACAAGATTCATCATTTTATTCGAAAATTGATCTCTTTGTTTGAAAATGTATCTATTTTGATGAAAATTATTTTTGGGTTGAAAATTCAACAATTTGGTTGAATTTGTGTTTCTTTTGACTAAAATTATTTTTGGTTAAAAAATCAACTATTTTCTCGAAATTTAATCTTTTTTGGATGAATTCAACTTTTGTTTAAATCAAAGTCTTTTTTGGTTGAAAACTCAACTACTAGGTTAAAAGATATGTTAAAAATTCATTTTTGTTTGAAGATTCATCCTTTTGTTGGAAATTAATCTTAATATTGGTAGAAAATATAACTATTTTGTTGAAAATTCGTACTTTTGGTTTAAAAATTCAACTATTTTGGTAGAAAATTCTACTATTCGGTTGAAAATGAACTTTTTGGTTGGAAATTGATATTTAGAGGTTGAAAATTCAACTGCTTTGTACAAAAATCGTCTTTTTAGCTTGAAAATTCAACAAAAAAGTTCAGCTAGAACCAAATAGTGAAATTTTTAACGCAAAAATATGAATTTTCAACCAAGAAGATTTATTTTCTATCAAAAAAAGACGAATTTTTAATAAAATAAATGAATTTTCAACCGAATAAGTAAATTTAAAAAAAAAAATAAAAAAAATTTACAACCAAAAATGGATTAGTTAAAATTTCAGTTAAAAAAATGAATTTTCAACAAAAAAAAAAGGAATTTTTCACCAAAAAAATGAATTCTCAAAGAAAAATATAATAGCTCATACTTCAACCAAAAGCGACTTCAATTTTAAATCAAACACAGTTGAATTCAACCAAAAAAGATGAATTTTCAACAAAATACAAGATCTTTCAAGCAAATAGTTGAATTTTCAACTAAAAAAGATTAATTTTTCACCAAAAATTGAATAGTTTAATTTGCAGTTTTACAAAATTAATTTTTAATTTTAAAAACGAATTTTCAACCAAAGAGATGAATCTTCACCAAAAAAATGCATTTTTAACAAGGTAGTTGAATTTTCAATCAAAAAGATTAATTCTAAGCTAGAAATGTAATACTTGATATTTTAACAACGAAAAAATTTAATTTTGAATCAAAAACAGTTTAATTCAACCAAAAAGACGAATGTTAACCACATAGTTGATTTTTCAACAAAAAAAGGTTAATTTTCAAGGAAAATAGACTAGTTTCCAACGAAACAGCTGCATTTTTATCCAAAAGAGATGAATTTTTAAACGATAGACAAATTTACCAGTAATATTTTGCAGTCTAGAAAGAACCAAAAATTCAACCAAAAGTGAGGAATTTTCAAACCAAAAAGGCGACTTTTTAACAAAACAGTTTAATTTTCAACCAAAAAAGATGAATTTTCAACAAAATACATGATTTTTCAACTAAAAAAGATTAATTTTCCACCAAAAATTGAATATTTTAATTTGCAGTTTGAAAACATTAATTTTTAACAAAAAAAACGAATTTTCAACCAAAGAGATGAATCTTCACAAAAAAAATGAATTTTTAAACGAAGTAATTGAATTTTCATTTAAAAAAATGAATTTTCAACGAAAAATGTAATAGTTCATACTTCAAACAAAACCGATTTCAATTTTAAATCAAAAACAGTTGAATTGAAACAAAAAAGATGAATTTTCTACCAAATATATTAATTTTCAACCAAATAAATGAATTTTCAACTAAAAAAGATTAATTTTCCACCAAAAATTGGATAGTTTAATTTATAGTTTCAAACAATTAATTTTTAACAAAAAAAAACGAATTTTCAACCAAAGAGATGAATCTTCACAAAAAAAAAAGAATTTTTAAACGAAGTAATTGAATTTTCAATTTAAAAAAATGAATTTTCAACTAAAAAAGATTAATTTTCCACCAAAAATTGAATAGTTTAATTTACAGTTTGAAAAAATTAATTTTTAACTAAAAAAACGAATTTTCAACCGAAGAGATGAATCCTCACGAAACAAAATGAATTTTTAAACGAAGTAATTGAATTTTCAATGTAAAAAAACGAATTTTCAACGAAAAATGTAATAGTTCATACTTCAACCAAATCCGATTTCAATTTTAAATCAAACACAGTTGAATTGAACCAAAACAGATGAATTTTCAACAAAATATATTAATTTTAAACCAAATAAATGAATTTTCAACTAAAAAAGATTAATTTTACACCAAAAATTGAATAGTTTAGTTTGCAGTTCGAAAAAGTTAATTTTTAACAAAAAAAAACGAATTTTCAACCAAAGAGACGAATCTTCACAACAAAAAATGAATTTTTAACAAAGTAGTTGAATTTCCAATCGAAAAAATGAATTCTAAGCGAGAAATGTAACACTTGATATTTTAACAACGACAAAATTTAATTTTGCATAAAAAACAGTTGAATTTAACCAAAAAGCAAAATTTTAACGACATAGTTGATTTCTTAACAAAATCAGGTTAATTTTCAACGAAAACAAATTAGTTTTCAACGAAACAGCTGCATTTGTATCCAAAAGAAGAGGAATTTTCAAACCAAAAAGGCGACTTTTTAACAAAACAGTTCAATTTTCAACCAAAAAGGATGACTTTTAACAAAATTATTAAATATAATAGGAGACATTTCAATTTAAAAAAATTAACTTTGAAAGAAAAATAATTGGCTTTTCTTATTGCGTTCTATTAATTTAGTCCGCATTTAAGCAAAAAAAACGAGAAAAGGGGGATGTATCTTGAAAATAGGAGAAAAACAGGATTTCTTTAAAAAAGAGGAATAGGGAAAAGAGTGTGAAGTCTGGTCTTGTTTTCTAATGTCTTGGAATTCTTTTTCAGATTCTTTCTTGAAAAATTAATCGAAACTTTGTAAAGAAAAAGGGATAAAAGGGGAAAATTGGGTCCCAAATTCTCGATTTTAAGTGTTTTCGGAGATTATTCAAAATTAAGTCGAAAGAAAGTTTTAGTTGAGTAAATAATATGAGCCTTATATTACCTGGAACTTCATGTTTCCAGTTCCTGACGCCTCCGTTCCTGCAGTCGAAATCTGTTCACTCAGATCGGCAGCAGGAATGATTTTCTCAGCGAGAGTGACTCGGTAGTTTTCGAGGAAGATGAATTTTAACTTATCCCCGACGATGGGATCATTGTTGATGACGTTACCAACACTGCAGATGAGCTTGATGATCTTCTTTGCCAAATGATAACCTGGAGCGGCTTTGCCACCAATCATCACAGTTCTGGGGACAAATGGAGCCGAAGGGTTTCTCTTGATTCGGTTGTAAAGCGTGATGACGTGCAAGCAATTCAGAAGCTGCCTCTTGTACTCGTGAATACGTTTCACCTACAATTTTGAGAGAAATATGTATTATTTTTCATAAAGGGTGGCCAAAAAAATTCATTTTTACAATTTTCTTTCCCTTTTCCCTCATTTTTCACTGACTATTAATATTCAAAGATCAGCATTATAATTCTTTAACATTTTTAACATAGAATCTTTTATAAAGGGAAAAAAACAATTTCAGATTAAAATTTTTTAATTTATTTTATGTATTTCAACCAAAAAAGATGACTTGCCTACCAAAAAAGATGACTTTTTAACCAAATAATTGAATCTTCAACAAAATAATTAAAATGTTAACAAAATAGATGGATTTTTACCCATTTTTTTGGATTTACAGCCTATGAAGATGAGTTCTTAATCAAATGGTCGAATTTTCAAAAATTTCAGACAATTTTTTAGAATACTGTTCAATTTTTAACAAAAAAAAAGGTGAATTATTAATCCAAAAGAACGATTTTCTGTCCAAAGAGACGAATTTTTAACAAAGCAGTTGAATTTTCGACAAAAAAAGATTACTTGAACTAAATAGTTAAATCTTCAACAAAATAATTAAATTTTTCAGCAAAATTGTTGGATTTACAACGTACAAAGATAAATTTTCAAGCAAACGGTCAATCCAAAAGAATGAATTTTCTGTCCAAATAGACGAATTTTCAACAAAGCCGTTGAATTTTCAACCAAAAAATATGTAACAAATTACATGAATTTTTAACAAAATAGTTGAATTTTTAACCAAATACTTGAATCTTCTACCTACACAGATGAATTTTTAACCAAATGGTCCAATTTTTTAAACAAAAAAGATGAAACTTCAACTAAACCGTTGAATTTTCAATCCGAAAGAACAATTTTTCAAGCAAATAGTTGAATTTTTAACAAAATTGTCGAATTTTCAAAATTTCATTGCATTTTTTAGAATGCAGTGGAATTTTCAACAAAAAAAGGTCAATTTTCAATCCAAACGAACGAGTTTTCAGTCCAAATAGACAAATTTTCAACACAGCAGTTGAATTTTTAACCAAATAGTTCAGTATTCAACAAAATAGTTGAATGTTTAACCAAATTGTTGGATTCACAACCTAGAAAATGAATTTTCAACCAAATGATCGAATTTTCGAAATTTTCAAAAAAATTTTTACAAGACACTTCAATTTTCAAAAGACAAAGATGAATTTTCAATAAATTATGTAATAGTGGATATTTCAAACAGAAAATAATTTAATTTGCAATAAAAAAAACGGTATAATTCAAGCAAAGAAGACAAACTTTCAACAAAATAGCTGAATCCTCAACCAAAGAAGATTAATATTCAACAAAACTTTTTTGTCCAAAAACATTCATTTTCAACAAAAACAGATGAACATTTTTAAACAAAAAAGACAAATTTTCAACAAAATACATGAATTTTCAAACAAATAGTTGAATTTTCAACTAAAAGAGACAACTTTTCAATCAAAAATTAGAAAGTTAAATTTTCAATAAAAAATATTAATTTTCAACAAAAAAACCAACGAATTGACAACAAAATAGTCAAATTGTTAAACGAACAGTGGCACTTTTAATTAAAAAAGAAGAAACTTCTAACCAAGAAGATCAGATTTCTAGCAAAAAGACGATTTTTCTGTAAAACAGTTGAATTTTGAACCCGAAAATATGAATCTTCAACAAAAGTGTTAATTTTCAACTAAAAAATATAAATTTTCAACCAAAAATATAAAAGTTACATTATCAGTTAAAAAATTTAATTTAAATAAAAACAATTTTCATCAAAATAGTTAAATTTTGAACGAGTAATGAAATAGTTAAATTTTAATTTTTAATCAAAAACAGTTGAATTTAACAAAAAAAGACAAAATTTCAACAAAATGGTTGAATCCTCGACTAAATAAGATTAATTTTCAACCAAACAGTTGCATTTTTATCTAAAAAAGATTAAATTTCTACTAAAACAGATGAACTTTTAAAATAAAAAGACGAATTTTCAAAAAAGTAGTTGAATTTTCAACCAAGAAAGATTTCAGTTGAATTTTTAACCAAATAGTTGTATTTTCAACACAAAAAGATAATTGTCCAACTTAAAATAGGACAGTTAGATTTTGAGTTTAAAAAATTAATTAATTGTCACCTAAGAGGATAAAATATCTGCCAAAAAAAACGAATTATCAACCGAATAGTGAAATTTTCAACTAAAAAGATAAATTTTCAACAAAAAATGGAATAGTTAAATTTTCAATTGAAAATATTCATTTTCAATATAAAAAACTAATTTTCAAGAAAACAGTTACATTTACAACCAAAGAAATGAATTTTCAATCAAATAATACATTTTTAACGAAGATAATTAACTTTCTATCAAAAAAGAATTTTTAACAAAATGCAAAAATTTGTAACTAAATAGTTGAATTTTTAACGAAAAAGATGAATTTTCATCAAACAATTAAATGGTTAACTTTTCAGTCAAAAATTTAATTTGTATTAAAAAAACGAATTTTCTATAAACTAGTTAAATTTTCCAAAACAGAAATAAATTTTCAACCAAGAAGATTAATTTTCTACTAAAAAAGATACATTTTTAACAAAATACATGATTTTTCAACAACATAATTAATTTTTTAACCAAAGAAATGAATTTTCAACTGAATAATGAATCTTCAAATAAAAAAAAATTAATTTGTGACCAAATAGTTGAAATTTCGACCTTTTTAACAAAATACATAAACTTTCACACAAATAGTTGAACTTTCAACTAAAAAAGCTAGATTTTCAATGAAACATAACAAAAGTTGAATTTTTAGTATAAAATGTTAATTTTCAACAACAACAAAACGAATTTTCAACAAAGTAGTCCAATTAACCGAAGAGTATAATTTTCAACTAAAATTATGAAATTTCCAACCAAAAAGATTAATTTTTACCAAAAAGTTGATTTTTCACTCACAAAAGAAAAAAAATTTCATCCAAATTGTTGAACTTTCAAACCAAAAGACGAATTTTCTGCAAAACAGTTGAATTTTCAACCCGAAAATGTCAATTTTCAACAAAAGTGTTAATTTTCAACCAAACAGTGGCATTTGTAACTAAAAAAGAGGAAATTTCAAATCAAGAAGATTAGATTTCTACAAAAAAGACAAATTTTCAACCTGAAAAATATATATTTTTAACCATAAATGGAAAAGTTACATGATCAGTTTCAAAAAATTAAATTTAAATCATAACAGAAACCAATTTTCATCCAAATAGTTAAGATTTCTACCAAAGAGATGAATTTTCAACTAGAATAAAGAATCTTCAACTGTACTAGTTAAATTTTCAATCAACAAATTAATTTTCAACAAAAAAAAAAACGAATTTTAAACAAAAATAGACAAATTTTCAAAAAAATAGTTGAATCCTCAACCAAATAAGATTAATTTTTAATCAAACATTTGCATTTTGATCCAAAAA
>CAKNYM010053427.1:493329-505647 GCA_932195095.1 Andricus curvator
TTTCCGACCAAATAGTTGACTTTTTAACCAAAATAGTTGAATTTCCAACCCAAAAAGATGATTTTTCAACAAAACAGTTGAATTTTCAACAAAAAGGAATGACTTAACAAAATTGCTGAATTTTCAACAAAGTAATAAAATTTTTAACCACAAGAATAATTCTCAACCAAAAAAATTATAAAAAATAAAATAAAATTATACGCTTGTAAGATATAATTGTTATTGACACAAATTTCTTGTCTAACTCTAATTTGATTAAGGTTCCACGTTTAATTAACAAAATATATTTATAGGTTCATCCCCTAAGTTTATAAAATCTTAATAATTTTTTTTTGTGGGGGGGGGGGGGTCAGAGAAAACCTTATGGTATCTGACATGAGGGGTTGAAAATTTCAGAAAAACGCCTGACGTAATTTGCGAACGACCCCTAAACTTTACAGTGCAACACATTCTGATTAGGATGATTTAAGAACAATCCCGCTTTTTCTTGGTTGCAACTCGCTAAGAGATTTTTAAGATAGATTCGAATAAAAAAGGCTTTAGAATTTTGAACCATCCCAATGATCTATTTCTTTCGTTTTTGAAGGTACATCCAGAGAAATGTCCTCAAGAATCTCTGTGACACTATCTCAGTCTGGATGTCTGCTGGTCAATGTAACTAATGTCTGTATGTTAATTTTTGGTTTCAGGTTCTGGTCCTTGACTAGTAAGATGGTTCGTAAAAGAACCGACAAAAGTTGTCAAAGAGACAATGAGATACGTACAGTTGGTGTGATTAAGATTTAGCTAACATTAGAGTTCAGAAAAATAGAACTTTGATGGTCGAATTAAAAAGAGAAACAGTGATAGGTGAAGGGATTTGATAGTTAGGATCTATTTGCATCTATTGGATTGAAGACGATGGTGCACTTTAGATGAAGAGGCAGGAAAATAAGCTGTACGGACTCTAAAATATCACTTACACAGTGTCTCTCAAGATCTCAGAATGAATTCGTGCAACTCCGTTGCAGACGTGACTTCCAACTATCGATAAATGCGCCATGTTGACTCTCTTGTCGCCTTCTTCCTCGACTAAGGACATGCGACGCATTCGGTCCAGGTCACCGGGCCACTTGGATGCAACATTCTGGAGATGGAGGAAGTTGATGTGGTAGATGATCTGCAAATGCCTTGGCAAGATCGACTCGAGCAAGCTGGTTGGCCACCTTTCCAGAGCTTCAGGAAGAACAGTGTGATTGGTGTAGGCACACGTTCTCACTGTGATGTCCCAGGCCTGGAAAAAATTCGTATCATCTTTAGTTTCAGTGTCCTCGTTTTTTAAAACTTTGGAACTCTAGAAGTTGAAATGGGGGATTAGAACCAAGACTATCTGGAAATCGGAACGCACCTTATCCCAAGAAAGGCCCTCAATGTCAATGAGGATTCGCATCAGTTCAGGAATCGCCAAGGAAGGATGCGTGTCGTTCAACTGAATAGCGACCTTGTCAGGGAAAGCATCGAAGTCAGTTCTGTGATGTTCCCTGGAACCAAATTTGCTGGACTTATAGCGGCGGATAATGTCCTGAAGTGTTGCCGCACACATGAAGTATTCTTGCTTCAGTCGCAACTCCTTGCCCTCGAAGAAGTTGTCATTGGGGTACAAAACCCTGGTGATGTTCTCGGCCAAGTTTCGGTCGATCACAGCCTGAATGTAGTCACCATCATTGACTGGAATATCAAAACGAATATTACAATTCATCACGGACTTTACAATCAGTAAAATCAGTTTGGTCACTTGGTATGTCAAAATTTGGGCTTTTACTTACAGAATTTCAAGTGGAACTCGGTTGGCGATTTCGCGGACCACAGTCTTAAAGTATTAACCACGTTGTTTTTGTAGCCGGGAATTGGGTTATCGTAAGGCATGGCGAAGACGACCTGCGTGTTCACCCATTTCTTGCCCTCGGGAGTGTCGATAACATGACCGTAAAAATTGACTGGAAGCATGAATTCTGGACGGGCTTTTTCCCAGGGATTTCCGTACCTCAGCCAATCGTCAGGCTCCTCTACTTGTTCTCCATTCTTTATTTTCTGGGCAAAGATTCCGTATTCGTAACGGAGTCCGTACCCGTAAGCAGCCAGACCTAAAGTGGCCATGCTGTCCAAAAAACAGGCGGCTAAACGACCCAAACCACCGTTTCCAAGACCAGCATCTTCTTCGAGCTCTTCCAGTTCCTCGATATCGAGACCCATCTGTAAAATTGTTTAATAATTTAAAATTGGGTAATAGGTAAAAAGGGATTTCCTATAAAGCTTCTCCAATTGGAATAACTACCAATTGGAATTGACACTCATTTTTAATTGAAATATCGTAAACTGAATTATGAGACTTAAATTACCTGGTACATGGCTTCATCACAGGCACCTTGAATTCCTAAATTGATCATAGTGTTTTGTAGAGATCTGCCCATGTAGTACTCCAGAGACAAGTAATAAACCCTCTGAAAAAACAAGATTAAAAAAAAAGGAATCAAGGTAAAAAATGCAATGTTTCAGAAATTATCTTTTTTTTCAAATTTGAAATCACTAGTTTGGGACCATAATTTTTGTAATGAAAGCTCAATAACTGAGTATTAATTTGCTAAAGGAGTAATATTCAATTTTCCGCCGTTTAAATTTAATATAATCGGCCAGTATTTTAGTCAGTAATGATTCGGCTTCATAGCCGAATGTTTGCGTGTTCGATTCTCGCTGCCTATCATTTTTTATTTAATTATTGATTCATTAAAATGTTTAAAAATATAATTTGCTTGAACAATCTTTTTAAAACTATGCTAATAATCATTTTTATAATGCCCTTTTCACGAAAAAACAAATTTTCGGAAACAAATTTATTTTCTAGAAATATTTTTAACTCTTTTCATATTTTTAATATAATTGGTAAACATAATGAAAAGAACTAATTACATTGATAGAAAATAAATTTGTTTCCGAAAAACCTATTAAAGTTACAAAAAATTCAGTTTTTCCGTGAAAAAAAAGGATTACACAAATTATTATTAGCATAATTTGAAAAGATTTTTCGAGGAATTATATTTATAAACACTTCAATAGATAAAAAATGAAATAAAAAAAGTGTACGCAGCGAGAATCGAACACGCAACCTTTCGGCTGTGAATCCGAAGCGCTACTAACTGCCTGAGCTACCGGCCAATTTAAAGTATGTTTCGCCAAACTCTATGGCTTGTGGCGGATATTACAAAGTAGATTTTCTCGAAGATGGCAAAAAATTGCATATTTTTGGCAAATTAATACTCAAGTAATGAGCTTCCATTGCAAAAATTATGAACCAAAACTAAAATTAACAATTGCCGGCCTCCCTGTAAGACGTATTCAATAATTTTTTTCTGATGCAATTCCAACAGCTATAATCAAAATATAACCCGAACGGAGACTTTTATTATTTGGAACTGTTTCCAAATAACCTTCTACTTGGCGTCGAAACGAAAAGTAAATACCGGCACTTTACAGACTAAGCTATCAATAAATGAGGAATAGGAAAGGAAATTAACAATAATAAAGAAATAGTTACTTTCATTTATTTAATCAATCAGAAAAATATTTTCTGAACATTCTCTAAATAAATTTAAAAAATTATAGAAAATTATTTATAAAATAAGAAATTTAAAACATGCAGGATGGCCCTTTTAATCAAGGAAAAAATTCCAGGTTTTTCTCCGGTTCGCAAAAATTTTGCACGGTTATTGAAATTAAGAAATCCGAGCTCTGTAACCTGAAATTTTTTCATTTGAAATAATAAAAACTGAAATACAATGTAAAGCACTCAAATTTGAACTCTTGAATTTTAAAACTTAAAAAATTTAAGCTTAAAATTTTTAAAAATGAAGCTTAAAAATTGTTTAATTCAGCAATTTTGAATATAAACGCTCAATAATTTTCACGTAAAAAATAGAAGCTTTTAACATTTTTTAATTGATCAATTTTAAATTAAATGCCGTTAAACTGTAAAATAAACAATGTTAAACTTTTATAAATTGAACAGTACAAAGATTTCTGGTTAAAAATATAAATCTACGATGCTTTATCATTTTCAATGCTCTAAAATGAAGAATGAATCCGTATATTTTCAAAATTATATCATTTTCAGCAATTTTAAGTTGGACACATTACAAATTAAACGATTAAATTTTTTTTTTTAACTGAACACCTTTTAAGTAAGAAGTTGAATGATTTTTATTTTTATTTATTTCAAAATAATAATTGTTAAATTGTTATTTACACATCAAAATTCAACACTTTCAATTACAAATTAAAATTTTTTTAAAGGAAAAATTAAAATTGTAACGTTCGAAGTGTAATTTTAGCACTCTGAAATTTTAGCGATTCAAAGCTTTCTATTTTCAAACAATTTAGTTTCAAATTGTTTAGTTTTTAATATTTTATTTAAAATTGTTCATTTTAAATTAACAGTCAAATATTGCTTAATATTAAAAAATGTTCCTTTTTTTAATTTAAAATTTTCAAATTGAATGGGTTATACAAAGAATATTTTAGACTAAAACAATATTTGAATAGGATTGAAAATTAAACAAAAGCGTTTAATTATGAATCTATTAATTTGAAATTATTTTAAGATTGAAAATAGTTTATAAAGTTTCAATCGAGTCTTCGATCGGGTCTCCAAAACTGAATTTTAAAATTCTTTAAATTGAAATGTACGCTTAAAAATGAAGACCTAAAATGGAAAATTTTTTGAGTAAAAAAATTTCAGAATTGCGAAAATGTTAACAATTCAACTTAAAATTTAAAAAAAGTTGAAATTGAACTTATTAGAAATATTGCATTATATCATGTAATATGAAATTTAATTTCAAGTGATTGAATATATTTTTTTCCAAAAATTTGTAAATTCCCTGTCAAAAAATAAATTCACTGTCATTTGCCGGTTTCCTGGTCCAGCGGCCACCCTGAACATAATTATAAATTATTATAAATACAAGGAACAAAAAATTACATATGATACATATGAAATAAAAATATAATGACTTTCGTGAAGTTACACAATGTGTACAAGTTTTATCATTTGCATTAATTTTACTCAATTATTCCTATTTTAATGACGTTAAATTGTTTGTGGACGTGTTATCTTATATTTTTTATAATAATGATAACGATGTTTTGAGACCTTTCAGCGGCTCAAAAATATTCGTAATTATATGAACTATCTATCAGGTCATTATAAAGACTTTTAATCTGAATCACAATTGATGAATCTGAGAATTTTATTGTACTCATTCTAACTACACTTTGAAAATGTATCTCATTAATATTCAAACTCTGCGAAGGACATCATATGTTTTGAATTAATTGAACCAAAATTAAATTTCTTCAATCAAATTAAAACACAACTTTTAAAGAAGATATCATAATTTAAATTATTAAATTTGAATTAAAATGATTCAATTTTAAAAATTATAATGAACAATTTGAAAATTAATAATTATTAAAGACTTATTTTCAAGATTCTAATTTAAAAATGCTTCAATTTTTAAACGAAGTTTGAAATTTTAATTAATAACGCTTCAAGTTTGAGTTCAATCACTTTTAAAGGTTTCAATTAGAAAGCATATAATTTTCAACGTTTTTAGAATAGTTAAGCTTTAAAGTTTCACAATATTTACAATTCT
This sequence comes from Andricus curvator, assembly GCA_932195095.1. Lineage (NCBI taxonomy): Eukaryota > Metazoa > Arthropoda > Insecta > Hymenoptera > Cynipidae > Andricus > Andricus curvator. Next base: position 499,017 of record CAKNYM010053427.1, read on the forward strand.
TTCAATTTTGAACGGTGTAAATAAATGTAAAATTTCTATAATTTCAATTTATAATTATAGTTTTGAATACGCAATTGTAAAACAGTTAATTTTTGAAACCTTGAACATAAAGTTTTTTTTTGTTTCAAAAGCAAGGAGGGCAAAAATGAAGGGAAAAATGGAGGTCAAAAATGAATTTGACTTTCTTTTTAATTCCAAAATTTGCCTGCTAACACTACACAATCATTTTTAATTGCAGATACTCAAAATGTCAGGACAATTTCACTATTAAATCTTTCAAAATTTCACATTGAAAGCCTGTAATGATTTAAATATTCTAAATTATTTTGTTTCAATTTTAGTCAGGTTTAAGTTTAATAATTTCAGATTCAAATATTAAATCCTTAAAAATAAGAATATTTTAGAACTATGCATAGAAAAATAAAAAATAGAGTTCTGAATTTGCTATTTTTCCCTTTTATAAATTTTAAGTTTGTAATAAAAATTGAAACGGTTGCACTTTGAAAATTATACTCAACCATTTAAAATTTTTTAAACTTTTTTCATTTTTAATGTTACCTATTTAAAATTACTTCATTTTGAGCTTTTTCTAGAATAATTCAATTTTAAAGGTATATTGCAATTTTTTCCACTTTTAACGGTGAAAATGACGGTGAATTTATTCTTTGACCTCGGAAACATTTGTCTAATCAACTTTAATATTAAATTATAATTTTTTATGTAATAGCAGTTTAAAATTCTAAAATTTCAGAAACTTTGGCTTTGAAACGTTCAATTTAGTTTTCAATTTAAAACTGTCAAATCTTAATCACTTCAAATAAAAAAATGATTTAAAATCAAAAGTTTTCAATTTTAAATTATTCAATTTTGAACGCTTTTATTTAGAAAGTACACAATTGCAATTCCTCTGAATTTTAAATGGTGCACTTTTCAAAATTCTAATCTGAAATCATTCAATTTTGAAATTATTCCATTCAAAATAAAATTCTTCAATCTTTAACGCTTTGAATTCCAAATTTTTTAGTTTTGAGAGTCTTTGATTTTAAATTTTTCAATTTCAAACATTTTCAATTACAAATTCTTCAATTTTAAACGCTTTTATTTATAAATCATACAAGTTCAATTACTTTTTATTCCAATCGAAATAATGGAACGACTCAATCTAAAATTGTTCAATATTTTTCTTTTTATTTAAAAAGCTTTTAATTCAAAATTATTAATGATAAATTAGTGTTTCAAAATTTTTTAAATATTTTGTGTAGAAAAACATTGGGCATAGTATTTTTGTGTACAATGTTTTGAGAATATTTTCAGAATAAAATAATGATTATTTAATTCTGTGTATGAAAATGTTCAATTTTAAGAAATCCTGTTTAAAAATGTTTTAAAATCTAATTATTCAATTTTAAATGCTTTTATTTTTTTTTAACTTTACCTGATTTAAAACTGCTTGATGTGGAACTTTTAACAGTCAAAATCGTTCAACATATATATTTTTTAATTTCAAGCGCTTTCAATTCGAAATTATTAATATGATTGTTTCAACAAATTGAAAAACTCCTAATATTTAAACAAATTCATTATAGATTTTAAAATTATTTGTATATTTAATGTTAGAAAATAAAATGCAGGGACGTGCGCGCTTCGCGCATGTGCATTTCCTATTCGTTATATAAATAATATATAAATATCAAGTAGAAACTTTTTGAAAATACTTAAAAATATTCGAGTTCAGATGTTTCGAACTACAATAAAGTGGAATTTAATACAAGAGACTGATAAATTTACAATAAAATTGTCTGGGTCTATTTTTTGCAAAGATTATAAAACAAGAGAACCAGGAAATGTTAGAGCGAGAGATGAAGCTCGAAAATACTCTAGATCAATGTGACCAAACTGACAGTGATTTCATAACAATTTCACGTGTGTGAATTGTATAAGAGGCAATAAAGATAATCAAAATTCACAGAATGTCCGTATTAACTTAAAAAAAAAATTATAGAGGCAAAAATCCCATTGACAATTTATTTTTTATGATTTAGTTAGGCCACTCCTATTTTTAAACTTCTGCAATAGATATAGGTATATTTAACGAATTTATGTATATATATCACGATGTATATGTATATCTGTATGTGCAAGCGTAGCATTCAAACCCTAAGTTTAGTGCAGAACATTTCGGTCTCTCGACTGCTAGGACTTTTACAAACGACGCATTTGGAATTGATGCTCATTGCTAACAGCTTCCAACATCGCTGACTGCATGATCTAATTCCTTCAAATATGATCTTTGTATTTAACCTTTCAAAAGATTATCTGGAGACAATAATAAAAACCCCATTTTTAAAATCATCTTTTGCAATAAGATGATCGAAGAACTGATACTAAAAAAATTTGCAGCTTTGGATTTGAGAGTCGGAAAGCTACAGAATTTGATAAAACGTAATCAGAACATTGATTACTTTTAAAAACATCCAAAGATTCAAAATCCAAAGACCAACAGGACATTTTTAGGGACTTAAATTTTAACATTCTAAACCTAAATGTTGCGTCAATTTATTTTTAAATTTATTTGATTTTTGAAATAATGGGACGATAAAAACATTACGTGAATCGTAAGGAAACAAATGTATCATGTTATATCAAATGTCCAATAAATGATAATGAAAAACGAAACTATAGATGATTAGAGAGAGATTTTCTTAATGAAAAAGGATTTATTGCAATAGGATGATCGAAGAACTGATACTAACAAAATTTGCAGCTTTGGATTTGAGAGTCGGAAAGCTACAGAATTTGATAAAACGTAATCAGAACATTGATTACTTTTAAAAACATCCAAAGATTCACAATCCAAAGACCAACAGGACATTTTTAGGGACTTGAATTTTAACATTCTAAACCCACAAGTTGCGTCAATTTATTTTTAAACTTATTTGATTTTTGAAATAATGGGACGATAAAAACATTACGCGGATCATAAGGAAACAAATGAATCATGTTATATCAAATGTGCAATAAATGATAATGAAAAACGAAACTATAGATGATTAGAGAGAGATTTTCTTAATGAAAAAGGATTTCTTGCAATAGGGATGTTTCTCAACAACTGATAATAACAGATAATTAAGTGCAGAGACCTATGGACTCTAATTAGTTTATATAACAGTTAGACAAGTATAGCAATAAAGAAAAACATAATTTGTAATCAAATACAAAATAAAAAGAAATTAATTTAGAAGCTTGGATCATTTTAAATTGAAAGTACCGCAATTTGCACAATATAGAATTTCATGCAGATAAGTTTCATGCTTTCAAAATAAACAAATCTAAATTTTGAAGTTCTTTCATTGACAAGTTCAAATATCAACATTCTCAAATGGAAAGCAGTCAAATATGAGCAACTTTCATTTGGCACTTATTTAGATAGCGATGAAAATTTTGAAGAAATACTGACAAAATTAAAATAAAACAGTTATAGTAGGAAAAGCAACTTGTTATCACTTTTTCATCATGATCAGATATCAGTTATTATTTTTATGAAGTCATTAATTCAGTTTTCATTTTCAAAATGTTGGTTTTTCAACAATAAGATCCAAGTTCGTTGACATTTTGAACCGATAAACTCGATTGGCCAGCATCAGTGTCGACGAAACACGTGCTAAATAGCCACTAGAATATATAAATGATCGAGGACAAGGTTGTGTACCCTTGATACGTGAAAAAGGGGCGACGATCCAAATCTCAGTTAAATTTCTTTTGCACACTTATTGAGATAATATTTCAAATTAACGGCTAACAAATTAAAAAATAAACAAATTTATCATCAGACAAATTCTGTTATGAAAGAAGTATTGGCAAACTCGAGGGCAAATTTCAAACCATAAATGTGAAATTCTATCTATTAACGGAATTTTAATAACTAGAATTGTTAGCATTTAGTTGATTGTTCTTTTTTTGTGTTTTATATACTTTTATATTGTAATTTAATAAAAATTTTAATCGGAAATTAATAGAAATTTTGGGTTTAAAGTCCAAAGAGTTCCAATGCAATTTAAAATACTGAATTTGATTCACGAGAGTGAAAGTGCCGAGAGCGTGTTTTTTCATCGCAGAATTTAAAAATCGACCCACTTTGCAGTGAAGTTTTTTTTAAGTTTGTTAACCATACATACATATATATATATATATTTATTAATAATATTCCAAAAGGCCGAAGCATTTTAGCTTTTCTTTTAATTCAAAATTAAGAAAGAATAAGTGTGGTAAGGAACATTTTTCTTACCAAAAGATTAGGTAAAAATAACAATCAATAAGAAAGAACAAATACTTATTCGAAATTTGAACGATACCACAACTTCGAGAAACTACCCACATTCTAAAAAAAGACTATTTCAACAAAAAATTTGACACAAATCCAAATACTTTATACTTTTTTTTAAATTATTTTCATTTTATGACCCTGCAGATTTTCATGCTACGTAATAGAGAGAAACAAAATACAGCAAACTCAAATTTGAAAATGAAATCACTATCATTCAGAGAAAAGCAATACAATCTTAATTCTCAAGAACAAAAAGGTATATATTTTCACTGTTTACATGCTTTTTTAATTTTTTTAATTATTATGTTAAAAATTATGTTTAATGAATTCTTTTTTAATTTAAAAAAATTAATATTCAGTCGCTTTAAACTTAAAATTGCTTTCAGTCCTTCAGTATATTAAGTTTTTTTTTCTGCAATTTGCCGAGAGCGTATTATGAATTCGTTTATACACTCACAAAACGATATAGTTGAATCTACCAAATTTTTGTTGATTCAACCCTAGAATATGGTTATTATATGGGGAAAAAAAAATTTGGTTAACCCAACTAAATTTTTGGGTTGTTTTAACCAAATCTTTTAGCAGATGGACTATTGGGTTGATTCAAAAAAAAATTTGTGGGACCATTCAAATATTTTGATTAATCAACCAAATTTGTATGCATATCCAAGAAAACTTTTTTTTTTTTGGTTAAGAAAATTCTTTTTCTGAGTGTCGTTAAAATAAAATCAATGGTCTCTATGTAGAAGAAGATTAAAATATTGAATCAACAGGTGATCTTAACCCATGTGTTTGAATTTTGAATTATTCGATTGCAAACGTTTTCAAACTCTATTGAATTTAAATTGTTTATTTTTTGAATCACATTGCATGTTGTATTGCATTTAAATAAGATGAGCCTTGATATGAAACTGAATTAAAAAGAGTACAAAGATGATCGAATGTACAATAGTTCGTTTTTCAAAAAAATCTTTTAAAAAAATTATTCACTAAGCATTCATTCAATCGTTCCTCATTTTCTGAATAAGTGTAACAATAGCGAATTTTTTCAAAAAACTTTTGGATTATACACAAATAACAGGGTTATAATCGAAAAGGTGTCTAATCACTACGAACATCAGGTCCGTGAAATTAGAAAAGAAAAAAGGTGGACCAATGTGAAGGTTTTCAAGATATTTCATACACTTTGAGATATTTCATATAATTCTAGATATTTCAAGTATACTTCATGATATTCCAAGGTACTTCGAGATACTTCAGGATATTTCAAGGTAATTCAAGTACTTCATGATATTCCACGGTACTTCGAGATACTTCAAATACATAAGGATATTTCAAGGTACACCAAGATACTTTACATACTTCCGGATATTTCATATCCTTAGGGATATTTCAAGGTACTTCAAGATATTTCATGTACTTCAAGGTACTTTAGGATATTTAAAGGTACTTCAAACATTTGAAGGAAATTCAAGATATTCAAATGTACTTCTGGATGTATCACATACTTCAAGAAATTTCAAGGTACTTCAGGATATTTAAAATACTTCTGGATATTCCATGCATTTTAAATTCTTCAAGATATTTAAATGTACTTTAAGATATTTCAAGGCACTTCAAGACTTCTGGAAAATTTTCACATAATTCGGGATATTTCATATACTTCAAGATATTTAGAAGCACTTCGAGATACTTCGTATAATTCAGGACATTTCAAGATAATTCAGGATACTTCAAAGTACTTCAAATACTTCAGGATACTTTATATACTTCAAGATATTTCATGTAGTTTAAGATCTTTCAAGGTACATTGAGATACTTCACATACTTCAGGATATTTTATGTACTCCAAGATATTTAGACACACTTCACGATATTTAACATACTTCCAAATATTTCACATAGTTCGAGATACTACACATATACTTTAAGATATTTCAAGGAACTTCTTGATTATCACATGCTATAGGATATTTGATATACTTTAAAATATTGTTAGGTACTTCAAGATATTTTAATGTACTTGTATAAATTTCGCACATTTCAAGATATTTTACATAATTGAGTTTATTTCACATACTTCAGGATATTTCAAGGTACTTTAGTATACTTGAAGGTACTTCAAAGCATTTCAAGGAGGTTCAAGATATTGCAATGTACTTCTGGATATACCACGTAATTCAGGACATTTCATATACTTCAAAATATATCAAGGTACTTCAGGGTATTTCAAGTTACTTCGAATACTTCAGGATATTTCATGTACTTCAAGATATTTCAAGGTACTTCAATATTTCAATTTGCTTC
>CAKNYM010053427.1:506138-600501 GCA_932195095.1 Andricus curvator
CAATATTTAAATTTGCTTCTTGATGTATCACATACTTCAGGATATTTTATATACTTCAAGGTACTTCAGGATATTTCATGTACTTCAGGATTTAAATTTACATCTTGATGTATCACATACTTCAAGATATTTTATATACCTTAAGACATTTCAAGGAAATTCAAGAGATTTTAATGTACTTGAGGATTTCAATTTACTTCTGGATATATCAGATAATTCAGGATATTTTTTATATACTTCAAAATATTTCAAGTTCAATGTACTTCAGGATTTTAATTTACTTTTGTATATATCACATAATTCAGGACATTTTAAGGTACTTCAGGATATTCGAATTTAACTCTGGATATGTCACATAATTCAGCATATTTCACATTCTTCATGATACTTAATATACTTCCAGATTTTCCAAGGTACTTCAGGATATTACAAGATACTTCAAGACATTTCAAAGAAAATCATTATACTTAAAGGTACTTCATCATGTTTCACATAATTCGGGATATTTCACATCCTTCAGGATACTTCAAGACATTCCAAGGAAATTCAAGATATTTCAAGATTTAAACTTACTTCTGGATATTTCACATAATGCAGGATATTTAAAGTTCTTCAGGATATTTCGTATACTTCAAAATATTTCAAGGTACTTCGGGATATTTTAAGGTACTTCAAGATATTTCAAGGAAAATCATGATATGTAAAGGTACTTCTGGATATTTCACACAGTTCAGGATATTTCCAATTCTTCAGGATATTTTAGGGTACTTCAAGACATTTCAAGGAAATTCATGATATTTAAGCTTACTTCTGGATATTTTACATAATTCAGGATATTTCACGTACTTCAAGATATTTTACGTTCTTCAGGATATTTCGCATACTTCAAGGTACTTCAAGGCATTTCAAGGAAAATCATGACATTAGAAGGTACTTCTGGATATTTCACATATTTCAGGGTACTTCAAGACATTTCAAGGAAATTCATGATATTTAAATGTACTTCTGGATATTTCACAGTCAAGATATTTCAAGGCATTCCAAGGAAATTTAAGATATTTCAATGCACAACAGTATTTAAATATATGTACTTCTGGATATATCACATCATTAAGGATATTTCACATGATTCAGGATAGTTCACATACTTCAGGATGTCATATACTTCAAGATATTTCACAGAGCTCGAGATACTTCACATACTTCGAGTAATTTCATATACACGTATTATGTACTACAAGATATTTCAATGCACTTGTAGAAATTTCGCATACTTCAAGATATTTCACATAATTTCAAGGTACTTTATCAGGATATTTGAAGATACTTCTGAATATTTCAAATTAGTTTTCCAAATGTTAACAACGTTAAAATGTATAAAAAGTGGACTACACTGGAAGCAGTATTAGTAAATATAACCTCTGAATCGAGCCGGTGTTTTGCACTCGAAATTGTACATTACCTTGGGATCATGTTCGTAGTAGTGCTGCTGGGTTCGAATCCATCTTGAGACAAGATTGTCCTTAACACTGTGGGCGAGTGCAAAATAATAATCCCGAGATGTGGCGACATTCCGGTCCTTTACTAGGGTGTAATGAAGGTGCCTGTTAAAAGTCTTCTTGAAATTACCGACGTTCTCAACGTCTACGATGCCGCGCACCGAAATCTGCTTCCTCTTCTCCTTGTCGACATCGTTCGACGACATTTTTAAAGCACAGCCGATCCGTGTCGATTCAAGATTCAGATTCTACTTTGCAGTTCTAACCAAATTCTATTTTTCACTGAACAACACACGTCGAAAACTGAAATCGACGTGCACCGAACTACCGCTGCTCGACCGCGAATGATACGAGGAGCAAACAGTGAGAGTGAAAGAGATATAGGATAGGAAAGTCACCTTGTCTCAAGGTCACGCATGCGCACTGTTTATCATCTGTTTCGCGACCTGTCGCGAACGTAAAGGCGCCAATATCCGGCGCGTTTGAACAAGAAGATTTATCTAACCCTTGCACACACCAAAAATACCATAATTTGTCTAAAATTTCGGCTTTTGTTATATTTTGATGCTAGTTAAAATGTTCTTCTAATGTTATTTTTATTTCGCTTCTTTTAGTGACCGTTAATGATACTTGAATTAGTTCTGGAAGTTTCCTCTATTTTCTTCCATGACTTCTCGCCGGTTCTCGCTCTTCCCCACTGAAAGTACAGTTGAAGTGCGCATGCGTGAAGTTAAGTAAGGTTAGTTTTCTTGCGCAATTGACGAGGGCGCAGAATATTTTCCCCCAATTTTCACTTTCGTTGCGCGAATGTTTATATATTGTGATTCCGGCTTGATACGAAGTACCGGTTTGACTCTTCGAAACGCAATATTGTTTTTTGACATTTTGCGGATTTCTTTTATTTGAAAAGAGGTGAAAATGCCGTTTATGCAAGGAATGGATCTCAGGGGGATAAAGAGACACCCATCTGTGAGTTTTTTCAAATAAAAATCCATTTTTCAAAATTTCGAGTATTTTCCAAGGATCGCCTAATGTGGATTCCATTTTGAGAAAATTTTGCCTTTTGCGATTCTATAATGAGTAGGCCAAAGAATGTAAAATGTAGATTCTTCATTAAACGCGGCATCAGATACAAATTTTGAAACTTTTTAGCTACTTTAACACATTTCGTTGGTGCAACGTTTGATATATCCTTATGATAAAAGGATACGTATTTTCAATTAAACACTTTTTTTTCGCGATTAATTAAATTAAATTATCGCACAAAAATACTGGATTCAATAACTTATGCCAATACTTTTTTCATAAGGGATGGAAAGTGATGCGGATAGGGTGACCCATTGAAACGTTTGAGGTCTATTTTTAAACGTCGAAATGGAAGTCACTTCAAGGTCATGCGTTTGTCATCGATTTTTTTCTGAGCATCTTTTTACTTATTCAATTATCAATATTTTTAATAGCCAACTTGTTTTCTTTTAGAAATATTGACAGGGATTCTATTAATTTTTAGCCACCAAATTCCCGGTGACTGTTTTAATTCATTTTCAAAAACTTGACATGCCTGGAATTTTACTGATATTTAAAAGTAAATGAAAGACCGTATTTCCTAAAAAAATTGTAAGTTCTGAAAAGTATTTAAAATAGTTAACATATTGTATAACTTGTACTCAATTATTTATTATAAACTTAGCAAATGAACGTACAATTTTATTCTGTTATTTTTTTCAAAATTCAACAATTTTGTTTTTAAAAAATCCATCTTTTTCGTTGAAAATTCAACTGATTTGTAGAAAATTCGTCTTGGCATGAAAATTCGACGTTTTGGACGAATTTTTTTTTTTATTGACTGAAAAATCTTTCTTGGTTGGAAATTCGTCTTTTTGGTTTGAAAATTAATCTTGTCTAGAAATGTTATCCTTTTTGTTTAGAAATGCAACTGCTTGGTTGAAAACTAATATTTTTCTATCGAGGATTTTCAACTATTTTGTCTAAAATTCGTCTTCTTTAGTTGAATTCAACTGTTTTTGCTTTCAAATTAAAAATTTTTTTGGTTGAAATATCAAGTATTATATTTTTCGTTGAAAATTCAACTACTTTGTTAAAAATTAATTTTTGGGTCAATGATTCGTCATTTTAATTGGAAAACCTTTTTTTTTATTGAAAATGAAACTATTTTGTTAAAAATTGGTTTTTATTCGGTTGAAAATTAATGTTTGAACTGAAAAATAACATATCCAATGTCTAGTTAAACATTTATCTTTTTTATTTTAAACTTTATGTATTTTGTTGAAAATTATTTTTTTTTCATTGGTTAAAAATTAACTATTATGTTGAATATTAGTTTTTTAATCAAAAATTAATTTTTTAACAAAAATAGAGCTATTCCATTTTTAGTTGAAAATTTATCTTTGTTCGTGGAAAATTCGTGTATTTCCTTGAAAATCTATTCTTTGGTCAAAAATTCAATTATTTGGTTCAAAAATTCATTTTTTATTGAAGATTCATCATTCTAGTTCAAAATTCATTTCTTTGGTTAAAAATCTAACTATCTTATCAAAAATCATAAATCTTCTTGGTGAAAATTCGTCTTTTTGGGTTGAAAATTCAACTATTTGGTCGAATATGAACTTTTTTGTTGTTTTTTTTGTCTCTTTTGGCTAAAAATCCAAATGTTTGGTTGAAAACTATTTTTGGTTTCAAATTAAAATCTTTTTTCGTTGAAAAATCAACTATTACGTTTTTGTTCACGCTCTTCCCCACTGAAACTACAGATGGAGTGCGCATGCGTGAAGTTAAGTAAGGTTAGTTTTCTTGCGCAATTGGCGAGGGCGCAGAATATTTTCCCCCAATTTTCACTTTCGTTCGCGAATGTTTATATATTGTGATTCCGGCTTGATACGAAGTACCGGTTTGACTCTTCGAAACGCAATATTGGTTTTTGACATTTTGCGGATTTCTTTTATTTAAAAAGAGGTGAAAATGCCGTTTATGCAAGGAATGGATCTCAGGGGGATAAAGAGACACCCATCTGTGAGTTTTTTCAAATAAAAATCCATTTTTCAAAATTTCGAGTATTTTCCGAGGCTCGCCTAATTTGGATTCCATTTTTAGAAAATTTTGCCTTTTGCGATTCTATAATGAGTAGGCCAAAAAATGTAAATTCTTTATTAAACGCGGCATCAGATACAACTTTTGAAACTTTTTAGCTGCTTTAACACATTTCGTTGGTGCAACGTTTGATATATCCTTATGATAAAAGGATACGTATTTTCAATTAAACACTTTTTTTCGCGATTAATTAAATTAAATTATCACACAAAAATACTGGATTCAATACTTATGTGAATACTTTTTTGATAAGGGATGGAAAGTGACGGGGATAGGGTGACCCATTGAAACGTATGAGGTCTATTTTTAAACGTCGAAATGGAGGCCACTTCAAGGTCATGCGTTTGTCATCGATTTTTTTTTCTGAGCATCTTTCTACTTATTCAATTATCAATATTTTTTAATAACCACTTGTTTTCTTTTAGAAATATTGACAGGGATTCTATTAATTTTTACCCACCAAATTCCCGGTTTGTTTCCGGGTGACTGTTTTAATTCATTTTCAAAAACTTGACATGCCTGGAATTTTACTGATATTTAAAAATAAATGAAAGACCGTATTTCCTAAAAAAATTGGAAGTTCCGAAAAGTATTTGAAATAGTTAACATATTGTATAAATTGTACTCAATTATTTATTATAAACTTAGCAAATGAACGTACAATTTTATTCTGTTATTTTGTTCAAAATTTTTGTTGAAAAGTCAGCTATTTGGAGATTTTTTGTTAAAAATTTAACTGTTCTGTAGAAAATTGGTCTTCTTGGCATAAAAATTCGACATTTTGGATGAATTTTTTTTCTTTATTATTGACTGAAAAATCTTTCTTGGTTGGAAATTCGTCTTTTTGGTTTAAAAATTAATGTTGTCTAGAAATTTTATCTTTTTTGTTTAGAAATGCAACTGCTTGGTTGAAAACTAATATTTTTCTATCGAGGATTTTCAACTATTTTGTCTAAAATTCGTCTTCTTTAGTTAATCTCAACTGTTTTTGCTTTCAAATTATTTTTTTTTTTTTTGTTGAAATATCAAGTATTATATTTTTTGTTGAAAATTCAACTACTTTGTTAAAAATTAATTTTTTGGTTAATGATTCATCATTTTAATTGGAAAACCTTTTTTTACATTCTCATTCTAATGAGAAGGTATTAGTTTTATGTAAAATTACACATAGTCGGTTTTCATCAAATATCCACGTTTTGAGACCTCCTGAGTCAGAAAAAACGATTTTTACGAAGGTGTCTGCCTGTCTGTCCGTCTGTATCGTGTAAGCACGATAACTTTCGAAAGATTGATCAGATTGGATTGTGCTTCGGCATACATTTTTTTATGGCCTACGAAGAAAGAACGAGTTCGTTAACCAGCTGTTTTGCATGAAAATTCAAAAAGTGAGCACATTTTGAAAATTTTTGAGACCACTTTTTTTGAAGATTTGAAAATTCTATGTACGGTTATTAGTAGTACGTAAAATGACGAACAAAATATCCTTATGACTTTTCGTGATAAAAAAAAATTATTGGAGTTATAGCATTTTCAAAATTCCAAAAAACAAACGAAAATGAACATTTTAAGCCGAAAAACGCACGATATGAAAAAAAGTCAAGAGGAGAAAAACGTTGCTTTGTGAATACCCTATAATATTTTCATAACAACTTTTTGAATTTTTTGAAAAATCAAAAATTCAAATTTTGATCGCACAAAAAAATAATGAAAAATAAAAAATTCCATTTTGCTGTCAAACTATGCAAGATAAGAGAAAAGATGATTCCACCAAAATTGTGCACCTAAAAAAGATCTACAAATTTGTTATGATTCACTTTTTGATATGGCGCGTAGTTTTTGTTTTATTCGTAAAAAACAGCATTGAAAATAGAAAAATCCAATTTTTACACAAATAACACGAGCTGCGAAAAAAATTACAAAAACAACATTTGTTCATCCAAAGAAGAGGTACAAATTTAGTGTGAATCATGTTTCGATAGGATGCGTAGTTTTTGTTTTATTCGTCAAATTAACATTGACAATAAAAAAATCAAATTTTTGAAAAAACAATGCAAGGTACGAAAACAGATAAATGAACAAAAATTGTGCATTCAAAAAAGATTTACAAAATTGTAATCAAGTTTTGTTGTAAGAATATATTCAAAATGAAAAAAATTAACTTTTTTGAAAAACGGCACAAGCTAAAATAAAATTTTAACTAATAAAATTTGTCGCCTGAATTATATCATTATTTTTCATTTGAAATCAAATACAAATTTAGTCATTTGTATATGAAGAACATATAACACGAAGCACAAAGTGCGCGATCAGTGTATTTCGGAGCGCGAAGCGCGACGACCAAATCGCGCGCTGTAAGTGCGCTCAAACTTTTTTGTTTCTATCATACGGTGCACAGAACCGAGCGTGGAACGCAAGGTTCAAATGATTTTCAAATCAAATATCGAGCGCGAAGCGCGAGTGTCTGGATGAGAATGTGCTCCTTAAGGTCGATAGAACCTTGAGTAAATAAAGTTCCTTTTCAGTATAAAATAAAAACAAATTTAACAATCACTTAATATGTAGAGGTTTTGATAATTTTATAATATTTGCAAACAAACTTTTTCTTTTCATCGAAGTCGAACACGAAGTTCAAAAATCTAGAGGAACCGAGCGTAAAGCGCGATGTAAATACGCCCGAGTGCGTAGCGCGAGGTGAATACATAATCGAGCGCGAAGCGCGAGATAAATATATGATGGAGCGCGAAGCGCGAGATCCAACACTCGCGCGCCCTAGGCGCGCTCAAACTTGCGAAGCGCGCGATGAGAATGTGCCCACGAAGCGAGCAGATTTTTGTATTGAAAATTAATCTGTTTTGTTAAAAATGGGGTTTTATTCGGTTGAAAATTAATTTTTGAACTGAAAATTAACCTATTCAATGTTTAGTTAAAAATTTATCTTTTTTATTTCAAACTTTATGTATTTTGTTGAAAATTATTTTTTTCATTGGTTAAAAATGAACTATTTTGTTGAATATTTGTTTTTTGTGTATTTCGTTCAAAATCTATTCTTTGGTCAAAAATTCAATTATTTGGTTCAAAATTCATTTTTTATTGAAGATTCATCATTATAGTTCAAAATTCATTTCTTTGGTTAAAAATGTAACTATCTTATCAAAAATCATAAATCTTCTTGGTGAAAATTCGTCTTTTTGGGTTGAAAATTCAACTATTTGGTCGAATATGAACTTTTTTGTTGTTTTTTTTGTCTTTTTTGGCTAAAAATCCAAATGCTTGGTTGAAAACTATTTTTGGTTTCAAATTAAAATATTTTTTCGTTGAAATATCAACTATTACGTTTTTGTTCTCGCTCTTCCCCACTGAAACTACAGATGGAGTGCGCATGCGTGAAGTTAAGTAAGGTTAGTTTTCTTGCGCAATTGGCGAGGGCGCAGAATATTTTCCCCCAATTTTCACTTTCGTTCGCGAATGTTTATATATTGTTATTCCGGCTTGATACGAAGTACCGGTTTGACTCTTCGAAACGCAATATTGGTTTTTGACATTTTGCGGATTTCTTTTATTTAAAAAGAGGTGAAATGCCGTTTATGCAAGGAATGGATCTCAGGGGGATAAAGAGACACCCATCTGTGAGTTTTTTCAAATAAAAATCCATTTTTCAAAATTTCGAGTATTTTCCAAGGATCGCCTAATGTGGATTCCATTTTGAGAAAATTTTGCCTTTTGCGATTCTATAATGAGTAGGCCAAAGAATGTAAAATGTAGATTCTTCATTAAACGCGGCATCAGATACAAATTTTGAAACTTTTTAGCTACTTGAACACATTTCGTTGGTGCAACGTTTGATATATCCTTATGATAAAAGGATACGTATTTTCAATTAAACACTTTTTTTTCGCGATTAATTAAATTAAATTATCGCACAAAAATACTGGATTCAATACTTATGCCAATACTTTTTTCATAAGGGATGGAAAGCTACACGGATAGGGTGACCCATTGAAACGTATGAGGTCTATTTTTAAAAGTCGAAATGGAGGTCATGCGTTTGTCATCGATTTTTTTCTGAGCATCTTTCTACTTATTCAATTATCAATATTTTTTAATAGCCCACTTGTTTTCTTTTAGAAATATTGACAGGGTTTCTATTAATTTTTACTCACCAAATTGCCGGTTTGTTTCCCGGTTGAAAATGTAGGGTGACCAGACGTCCTGATTTTGTAACGCTGTCCCGATTTTCTAATTTTTTTGCTATATACTGATTTTTCCTGCCCGAACACGAAAATTCCAGATTTTTATTGCGCGGACATCAATTTTTGTTCATAATTTCTGAGGACTCAGGCTCATTGTGACTGTTTTAAATCATTTTCAAAAACTTGACATGCATGGAATTTTACTGATATTTAAAAATAAATGAAAGACCGTATTTCCTAAAAAAATTGAAAGTTCTGAAAAGTATTTAAAATAGTTAACATAATGTACAAATTGTACGGAATTATTTATTATAAACTTAGAGAATGAACATACAAGTTTATTTTGTTATTTTGTTCAAAATTCAACAACTTTGTTTTTTAAAAATCCATCTTTTTGGTTGAAAATTCAACTGATTTGTTGAAAATCGGCTTTTACAAGTTTTTGGTATCAAAAAAATTGAGTTTCTTGTAATCTAATGTATCTTACTTTCCAAGGAAAAATTAAATATCTTCCAATTTCATTTTCAAAAAGAGAACAAAAGTTTTGCATTTTTATCTCGTTTTTCGACACATGTTGAATATTGCTTCGAAATTCACTTAATTTTTAGAACAAAAATTTAATTATCTGAATTTACCATTATTTTTTTTAAACAAAAATTTCGTTCAATTTTTATTTCGTTTTTAGAAACAAATCTAACGAAAAGCAAGTTAAGGGGAAGGTGTCCAACACAGATGATCCGCGTGTTTAGAGAATCGAAAGGGGTATCCAATAAATTATACAATGAAATGTCTCGTAATCATTACTGAATATCTATGACTACTCTGTCATATATTGACATCTTTTAGAAAAGTTATATTCGCGTGCTTTTCCTATCTAAGTTTTATTTAACGTGAAATGTATTTTTGACACTTCACACTGATTCTCCATCTCACTTTTAACTGATATTCGAGAAAAAAACCCGTGCAGAAATCACTATATATATATATATATTACCGATTACCGATTAGGGTCTGATCCGATGTGTACTATCTGGTCCCGATATAGGAAGAATTCTGTGGCCCTGACTCGTACCAGACCGGGCTATGTACTGTGACGTCATATAGCCGCTTTCGCAGCGCCATCTTAAGCCATATACGCTAGATGTAACATAACCACAAACATAACCTTAATTTTTGTTTTCCTTCGTGCTGTTGTGTTGCAAATGTGCTGGGAGTGTTCGACCGTATAATATATTCTTAACACATTAATAATAAATGCCAAAATTAAGAAGCACACCGCGAGTTCGCAAACATCGTGCTATCAGCAAAATTCCGTTCGAGATAAATTCAATGCAACCGAAGAGGAAGTGCTGTCCCACATGAGCACCGTCTTCTGGAATGTAAAAGACTGGGACGGTAATCGGAAGCAAAGGTCAAAGTAACCATTTTTCATTATTTTTAAGGTGTATTCAAAATAAAGCTCAATTCTATTAATTTGGCTTTTTATTTAATATTGTATTATAATTATTTTAAAGGATTTTAATTCCTAATAAAAAAGTCAAAAATGTGGCTAGACTCGGGTAATTAATAGGGGCCAGACCGGGGGCAGATCGGTCCCCTAGACATGGCTCCACTGTGGCTACGTGTTTCATGATGAGTCTGGTCCTGACTCGATTTCCACATCAGGGCCCGATATGAACGAGTCTGGGCCCAGTCGGGGCCACGGAGAAATTTCTGCACGGACAGGTGCATTAAGAATGAAGGATTATCCACCTAGATTGTAAAATATAAAGCCATATGTGGTAGACGATGGACCATGCACGGGTGCCCTGAGGTTAATTTTTTTCGAAAGTCTTGTCACTTCGGAAATCATTGCAGATCTTGATTCTAGAACATTTTTTACGTTCAAACACGCAATGACGGAAATCGCAGATAGTGCCGTTTTTTTAAGGCCACTTTGAAAAAAAATTTGTTTGTTTACTTAATTCTACATACAAATAGTAGAGGGAAATTAATTTCTACAACGTCCTGTTAACAAAATAGTATTTTTTTCAATATACGTATACAGTCAATGTATATTTGTAAAGTAATATTTAGAAACAAAAATTTTTCTAACAACAAATAAAAATATTACGTCACACATGATTACTATTGTAAAAACATATGGCTTTGAGTAATTGTTAATCATATTGAGCACGATTTGGTGAAACTTTATATCTACTCCACGTCGACAGAAAATCAAAATTGAGTGATTCCATAGTTTGCTTACTATAAAAACCGAGACCTTTTTTGTATACGAAACAAAAATCTACGACGTGGTAAAATACTGCGTGTACTTTTGGAGTAACTGAAATGTTTAAATCCAAGTAACTTGATTTAAATTTCTGAATGGGTTGTTCATTTTCTGCATGTAGTGCACTTCCAAAACAATCTTCAACAACATTCTTGAAACTACTCAATGCAACAACGTATTTTAGACATTCTTGATTACGTTTCGTTCGAAAAACATCAGTTTTACTCAGCAAAATTTTGCAAGAATTTCCATTGAAGCCTGTACCACCGTGAGTAACTTCTCGTTTAACATTGCTCTCTTTAATCCAATCGTTCGTTACTTGCTCACATTTTACTGACATTTTATCAATCAGTGTGTTGACAACACCGAGCATCAAATGCAATTCGGGTGGTGGAATAATACCTAAAATTTTAGTTTATTTTATAGCTTTAGCGCCCTATGCACAAGAAAATTACGAAAATGTGTATCAATTGTGGAACGTGCTCAGTATAAATCAATATACATACATCACGATTGCGACGGATTTAGAGTTGGCTAATATATTAGCAGGTTTAATATCTCACTCTAGTATGTATCCATGCACTTGGTGCTTTGCTAATACGAAGAACAACGGATTGAAAGAGAGCAATTATTGCAAAGAGATTGGATTAAACAATGGATTAAAGAGAGCAATGTTAAACAAGAATTTTCTCACGGTGGTACAGGCTTCAATGGAAATTCTTGCAAAATTTTGTTGAGTAAAATTAATGTTCTCTGAGCGAAAAGTATTCTAGAATGTCTAAAATACGTTGTTGCATTGAGTAGTTTCAAGAATGTTGTTGAAGATTGTTTTGGAAGTGCACTACATGCAGTATATGAACAATCCATTCAGAAATTTAAAACAAGTTACTTGGATTTAAACATTTCAGTTACTCCAAAAGTGCACGCAGTATTTTTCCACGTCGTTGATTTTTGTTCCGTATACAAAAAAGGTATCGGTTTTTATATTGAGCAAGCTTTGGAATCAGTCCATTTTGACTTTCTGTCGACGTGGAGTAGATACAGTCGAAGCTATCAATAAGGCCGCTACGAATAAGGCCGCTTCTCCTCATCCTTGCTCGAGCTCGCCGAGATGCTTCCCTCACTCTTACGCTGACTTCGAAATTCGAGTCAGCCGCTACCAATAGTGCCGCCGTAGAAATCGCAATTTTTATGGTTTTTAGGAGAGTTTTTTTTTATATTATCCAAATATATCGAATAATAATTTTGATATTTTATTTTACTATTCGTAGCGGCTGACTAGAATTGCGAAGTCAGCGTGAGAGTGGGGGAAGCGTCTCGATGAGCTCGAACAAGGATTAGGGGAAGCGGTCTTATTCGTAGCGGTCTTATTCATATCTTCGACTGTATAAGATATAAAGACTCAGTCGTGCGAGCGCGCCAATCCTTCGTGTGAAAAAAGAAAAAAAGGAAGCCACCCGAACTGTTGGTGTGCAAACCCGAACTACACGGGAATTCTTCGCTCAGTGTACAATCAGAAAGATTTTTTCCAACTATCTGAAAAGGGGAGAAAAACAGTATCTAAGCCGTTTTTGGAACATATATATGATAAATTTTTAAATAATTATTGAAATGATTTGTGCTTTTGGGTTCAGGGGGTCTCAAAACGTGGACATTTGACAAAAACCGGGAGGGTCAAATTTTATACCTTCTCTGGATGAGAATGTAAAAATACAAATTTTCAAGTACCATGAGCATTAATGATAGTTATTTTATTGTTTTAATCGTTAGAAATAGTATTGAGAACATAAAAAAGATGAAATATTTTGAAAACCCACACACGAGATGACAAAGAAATTAAATAAGCAAAGTTTTGATGAGAATGTGCCCACTTATCGGGCAGATTTTTTCACTGTCAATGTTATTTTTTACGAATAAAACAAAAACTACACATTGTATCAAAAAGTGACCAATAACAAATTTGTAGATCTTTTTTGAGTGCACAATTTTTTTTGATCATCATTTGTCTTATCTTGCCCAGTTTGACCAAAATTAAATTTTTGATTCATTATTTTTTGTGCAATAAAAATGTGAATTTTCGATTTTTTGAGAAAATTCAAAAAGTAGTTAGGATAATCTTGTAGTCATTTGTCACATAAAATCAATACTGGCTCAGTTTGATGAGAATGTAAAAATACTGAGGCTAATGTTGTCAAAACGTATAAAAGAATTTTCTGTTCTGAAATTCTGACGGTTGGCAGGTTGGCAAGTATGTATCGTCTGTACTTTAACGTAGGTAATACGTAGGTAATACGCAAGCAATACGTAGGTAATACGTTACATTTTCAAAGACAACTCCAAATATCTTTGAGAAACAAAATAAAACTTTTTCAAATACTGTTTCGCTATCTGAAATAAAGCAAAATTTCACTCTACATTTTATGCATTATTAGAAATAAAACTGTGACAATGAGACCCACTTGAAAAAGTGAACGTACAAAAGGACGTAAAAAGGTACGTTTAAAAGGACATGCAAAAGGACGTGCAGAAGGACCTACCAAAGGACATCCCAAATTGGGATACAAAATGACGTACTTTGGTACGTCCTTTTATACGAACTTTTAGACGTCCACTTTTTTCTAGTGGGAATAGACGGCTGAAAATTTTTGCACCTGAAAATCAGTCTGCAATTTTTCAGTGCGTAAGCCTGACCATATCCAGCGAAGCAGTTATTCGTTAAACTTAAGGATTTTTTTTTGACGAGGGCTGGTGAAAAATGTTCTTATAACACACCGAGAAGGGTCCGCACTTCTCGGTAGTGTGGAGATGCTGATGTCATCACTACAATGATCTCAATATATAGGAACATATACGGAGATCATAATTTGATCATTATAGTGATGCCATCAACGACGCACTAAAAAACACCACGTTTTCTCCTGGCAGAAATCCCCCCCGGAACCGCTTCCGCATTTTTTTAGGGGGTGCCATTTCTTTGCCTACTAGGACTTCTGCTGGTTTTCTTTTCTTTGGCACCTTGTCCCAACCAGAATGTACGCATCGTACTCAGTATGTGCGGTGGTACCGCACATCGGGCTCGCCGGCTTTCGACATCCTGCTTGGGGGTGATAGGTTGGACTGCGTCGGGCTCCTGGTAGTTTCTTCCTCCTGGAATATATTTCACTTCATGGCCCAACCAAGATGTTACGCATCGTCCTCAGCATCGGGCTCGTCGGCCTTCGGCAGTTTAGGGCCTGAATAGTTTCCTTGCTAATAAGACTACTTGTGCGTCCTCAGTCTCTGAGTTGTCCTTCTTCCTTTTTCTTGCGAAGAATGGTTTCGAAATAATTAGAAACTCTGTTCCACCATTCCAAGCTTTGAAACATAAACCCGACAATATTGTCAGGCGTTATGACTCCAGTCTCGCTTTCTAGCCTATGCTTAAGTTCGGCCCAGCGTCCGCACTCGAAAAAAGTATGTTTCGCATCGTCGGCTTCCGCCTCGCAATACCAACACTTTGGATTGCTGACTTTTCCTCTCTTGAACAGGTAGTTACGGAAGTAACCGTGTCCCGAGAGGAATCGTGTAATGTAAAAGTTGGTTTTTCCGTGTTGGCGGTCCAACCATGCGTTCACCTGTGGGATCAACCTTTCGGTCCATCTTCCTCGGTGATCATTGATCCAGCGTTGTTGCCATCGTTCCATGCTGGCTGCTCTGGCTTCGTCTTCCGCTGTTGCTTTGGTCACTTCGGGTCTCTTGTGGAACACTTTTTTCTTCTCCTGCGCTAGTAGATCGATCGGTATCGTCCCCGCGATTACTAGAATCGCCTTATCTGCTGCCTGTTTTATTTGTTCGCCAAATGAGAACCTATTATCCATCCATATTCCTAGATGTTTAATAGCTGGTTTAGCTATAACCACTGTCGGTCCAACCTGCATTGGTATGTGCAGGGGGATGTACTTCCTCGTTACTATCACCAGCTCTGTTTTCTCCGTGGCCATATCTAGTCCGTGGTCATCCATCCACCTGCTCACGCGTCGCATCACCTGGTTCAGCTTCCATAGCAGCTCCTCCGTAGATCTCGCTGCAATTACCGCTAGAATGTCATCTGCAAACCGACCCAGGTACGTGTCTTCTGGCATTCCTATTCTCAGGATGTCATCGTAAGACACATTCCAGAGGTCAGGGCCAAGGATTGAACCCTGAGCTGCTCCGGCGGTGATCTGTTTCCTTCTTGGGCCATCTGTAGTGTCGTATATAAAGACACTATCGGCAAGATAGCTTCTGAACATACGCATGAGGTACTCTGGAGTCTTAAAACCCTCCAGCGCTTCAATATCTCTACCCATCTGGCCGAGTTGAAAGCATTGCGCACATCCAGCGTTGCCAGCAGAACAATTTTTCTGGTTTATGGGCTTTCCTCCTGTAGTCGATCTATTGTGTCCACTACCTCTTGGACCGCGTGTATCGTGGACCTTCCTTTCCTGAACCCATGTTGTCTCTCGGGGAGATCACCTCCTGCTTGGACGGCCGCCAGCAGGCGAGGCTTCAACATATTCTCAATGAGTTTCCCGGTTGTATTAAGCATGCACAGTGGTCTGTACGCCGAAGGAGAATTCGAATCTCCTTTCCCTTTGCTAATCAGCACTAGCCTTTGGACTTTCCACTGTTTGTGGAATACTCCAGCTCGCAGACAGCAGTTCATCATGTTGAGCAGCATCTGTGGGCAGATGCGTGCAACAATTTTCAGGACTTCCACTGGGATCCCTTCAGGTCCTGGCGCTTTTCTGTTCTGCAGGGAGGTCGCAGCTTCTATCAGTTCCTCCTCGCTGAAGAGTGGGATC
Source organism: Andricus curvator (assembly GCA_932195095.1). NCBI lineage: Eukaryota > Metazoa > Arthropoda > Insecta > Hymenoptera > Cynipidae > Andricus > Andricus curvator. The sequence continues at coordinate 522,031 of CAKNYM010053427.1, forward strand.
TCCGTTAAAGGGGTTCTGTAGCTGTCCTTCCCTCTTGTCGGATGTGCCGGAAAGAGCACGTCGACGATGTTCCTCATGGTTTCCGCTCCCATTGATTCACTCGCTGAGAGGGCCCCGAGCTTCCGGGTCACAATTTTGTAACCCAAGCCCCAAGGTTCATTGCCCACTTCCTGGCGCAAGTTTCCCCAGCTCTGGCGTTTGCTTTTCTTAATAGCCTTGCCAAGTTCTTTCTTGGCCAACTTGTACTCCTTAGCGCCTCTTCCCTTCTTCCTAGTCGCCGTTCGCTTGCGTTTGATGCATTCTGTTCGCAAATCAGCTATTTCACCATTAGTAGCTTCCACTAATTCTTCCGCTTCCTTGTCAGTTTTCTCCATCAGGCTGTTTTGTCCTCTGACAATCGTCAGAAATAGTTTTTCCTCGTCCAATTTAGCAATATTCCACCTTTTGGGATTGCGATGCTGTGTCTTGGCTCCCATCTTCCCTTTGATGTTGAAAAGTATATACTGGTGGTCGCTTTCCGTGAAGTCCTCTAGGACCTCCCAGTTCTCCATAAGGGGAGCTATTCCCTCCGAAGCTAGGGTGAGGTCCGGTATCGTACCTACGTTTCCTGCTCGTTTGAATGTTGGCGTTTTCCCCGCGAGTCTGATTTCGGCATTCCTCATTCTACCGCTTCAGCGTTGAAGTCTCCTGCCGCTATCACTCCTCCCTCTGTATCTTGGATGAGGTCTTCTAGAAGATCCAGTTTTCCCTGGAAATCCTGAATACTCTCATCAGGCGTGAGGTAGCAGCTCACGTACGTGACACCTTTGCTCTTGACCCACACGTATCCGTCTCCAGAGCCCTGGCTTTCAATCGGCACTACCCCTTGGATTCGCACCCAGATGGCTGCTGCTCCAAGTTTGTCCGGAAACCATGTTGTGGTGTCCCTAGCCGTGTACTGTTCGCTGATGATTAGCAGATCGGCTTTCCAGTCCAGAACTAATTGTTCTAGAATGTCGTTTGCTAATTTGCTTCTGTGCATATTAACTTGGATGACTCTTGTCATACCCGGCTGTGTTTCACATTGTCGAGTGCCTGTCTAAAGACTGCACCATCCTGTCCCCGGTATGTGGTTGAGATTCGCCGGTCTTGGCTGCATACTGTTGCAGAGCACACAGTGCGGTTCGGACGCACAGCCGTTTGCTCTGTGCCCACCCAAGCCACATCTGTAACATAGGCCGCTGCGATCTGGCCCCTTGCAGAATCTGGCTTAGTGTCCATTGTCTAGACACTTGAGGCACCGATCGGTCCGTGTTCTTCGTCTGACCCTGCTGTTTATCCACCCCACTTTTATGTGTGCGGTTTCCAGCAGTTCGTTAGCTGCTTGTTCGTTAAGCACCACGATGGCGATCACTTGTTCTCGCCTGTTGGCCTTCATGATGGACACCTTTGAACCTTCTGCTGTTGCGCCAAAGTCTCTCTGAAGTGCCTCCTCTACGTCCTCTCTCGTGGTAACACTGTCGAGGTCCAAAATCTCCAGTTTGACAGTGCGAACCAGGTTTCTCATGGTTTCTATGTCACCCAGGTGCTTCTGTATGGCTTCTCCGAAGGCTTTAACGTCTTTCGTTTCCTTACCTAGCTCCAAAAGGACCTCTCCATTTCTGGTCCGGCGGATTGACCTGATGCAGGTTTCTGTCTCTTCCGGCTTTAGCTTTGACTTAATGCCTCCCAGTACCTCTGCATAAGATTTTCCTTCCGCTGGCTTGATTAGCACTGCTTCGAGGCGTGGCTTCCTGGTCGGTTTCCGTTGGCGCTTCTGTTTTCGGGCCTTCTCATCTGCCTTCTTTTTCCTATTTGTAGTCCTTTGAGGGGTCTCATCTCCTCTCAATTCGTTATTGGTTTTCTTGGCCTTCTTGCATGTGACCAAATTCCAATTCTGAAGAGCTGCATCCTCCTTATTTTTCTTCTCTATCGGCGTAGCTGATTGGTTTTCAGCTGGGCTTGTTGCGGCTCGCTTGTTCTTTGGAGTGTGAACCGGCGTGCTCATACCCTTGCAAGGGTTCTTTGCACACTTCATCAGCAGTCCAACGAGACCATCAATGTCCTTTTTTTGATTCTCCCGCTTAGACTTCAGGTCTTCAATCAGTTCAGTCATCTTCTTAATGCCAGTTTTAACCATCGTACTGATGTTCTGCCGCTTGTCAGCAGCTTTCGTCATTTTTGACGTTAATTCAGACATCTCACTGATTATGTCCTCAATGGACGTCTCTTTCACCTGGATGCTCTTCTGTAGGGCGGTCGTGCCTTTCGTGGTCTCCGTTTCAGATGAAATCGCGGGTTCGGATCTCTCAATGTCAGTTTTGAGAGTTGCCGCATGTTCTGCTACGCTCGTGTCTTCTTTCCTTAAGTCTACTTGGTTTGTGATGAGGCTCTCCATGAAAGTTCGCCAGCGCATCAAGCGTGGATGAGCGGGTCGAAATAGCTGGGAACGGGTATACCCTCGGACCTAAGTCCTACCACAGTTCCCTGGGGCCCAGGCTTCGTTTAACCAGTCCCGGAAAACACGGACGGACTGGAACTCGCCCGGGGCACTCCAGATTCCGACCTCTGCAGCCACCACGCACTCCGTGATCAAGGCCCGAAGGGGCTGGCTTCTGATCCCATGCTGCGGCTGACACATCGGCAGTGCAAGCACACATCAACCCCTCGCCACGTCAGCGAGTTAGGCAGACGTGGTTCGTAGCACTCCCAGTGGGCCACAGCAGGAAAGAATCGTGGTTTTTTCTCGGTGTATCCTTCACCCAGTGTGTTTGGTCCGCGGGGCCTATTTTATTTCAGCCCTACCCTCTGTTTCCAGCGAGCATTCCCCTATCCACCAGCTGGGGACGCGCCAAGTAGGGTTCACACCTCCGCTTCCCCGCAGACAACTACAGAGGTTCTTGGATTCATTCGTTAAACTTTAGGATAGAGAGTAAAAGAATCTTGTACTGTGTAAATTCCTTTTCTAATTTGTTCTGATTTTGTAAATGAGGCTAAAGACTCGTAACATTTTTCGCATCAAAAACGAAAATAAACCTTCTTCTCATAGTTTTAATAAAATAAAAAGTTAAAGCAAAATAATAATAATAATAATATCCTTCAAGTTCAGAAAAGAACGAAACTTTTTCAGTTATCTGATTTGCAGTGATCTTTTCTTCAAATTGTTCTAAATTTTCATAAATAGAGCCAAAGTCCCCAGTTTAACAAGTTTGTGGTATCAAAAACAAAGTGAGAGTACTAGTGAGAGTAGAAAAGTGAGAGTTCTAATATGTCTCATTTTCAGACGGAAACTTAAATATCTTCCAATTTCGTCTTCAAAAAGAGAACGAAAGTTTTGCATTTTAAAAATGAAATTATCTGCATATACTATTATTTTTCTTAAAGAAAAATTTTGTTCAATTTTTTTATTTCGTTTTTAGAAACAAATATAACGAAAATGAAGTAATGTGAATGTGTTCAATCACAGCTGATCCGCGTGGCCAAAGATTCGAAAGGGATATCTAACAAATTATTCAATGAAATGTGTCATATTCACTGAATACCTATGACTACTCGGTTATATATTGACGTCTCGTTGAATGTTATTTTCGCGGTCTTTTCCTATCGAAGTTTTATTTAAATGAAATGTGTTTTTGACACTTCGCACTGATTCTCAATCAGACGTTTCAACTAACATTTGAGAAAAACAGGACCATTAAAAATGTTTTCACTTTTATACTTACATTCAAGAAACATTGTTCTGGTGCTATTTGCGGCAAAAATGGTTTTCTGCCTAGATTGAAAATAATATACCCGTATTTGGTAGAAGATGTACCATGGCTCACAAAGAATCCATGAGACTGATTTAAAAAATATTGAGGCTAAAGTTGTCAAAACGCATACAAGAATTTTCTGTTCTGACATTCTGATGATTGGAAGGTTGGCAATTATGTATCGTCTGTACTTTAACGTTAGACATTTTATAAAGTTATTAACACTGAGATTCATTATGTTTATACAAAAGTAACTTTCGGCAGGATAACGAAAATGTTCGTGAAAGATAAACCAAGTCAATTAATATATTAACGACTGCAACTATTTAAAAAGTTTATAAAGTTAACTGAGAACCGATCTTTTCAGAACATCAACGAAGTCTAGGGATTTCTATGTATCAGTTTGACAATTTTAAGAAAGATGTTTAGAATCGTAATTTCTAACAAGTTATCTTGTGTAGTTGTTTAATTAGTAAGTTATGATTAATTTCAAATGAACGACGAATGGTTCTTAAAACCGAGATATTTTGTTTTTCGTTACCGTTGACCATGCCTGTTTCTCTCTTCTCTCGGGCTACGAGCTGTGCCTGTTTATATTCAACCGATCTTAGACTAAACATAGATAAAATTCCTAATATGAGATCATAAGTTCTGAAAAGGCCCCTTCCAGGGCCTGGTTTGACATGAGAACGATGACTTTGTCCTTACCAGGCCTCAGTTTCTCGACGGTCTCTGAGCTGAGCTTATGTCTAAGAGCTTTTTCTAAATGAGAACAAAGAATCCATTTCTTTGTTACCGCATATAAGAAAATCAACTATTTATGTGTTACCGCATTTAAGAACATCAACGAATTGTGTGTTACCGCATTTAAGAACATCAACGAGTTGTGTGTTACCGCTTCTAAGAAAATCATCGATTCTTGCAATTTTTCCTCTGAGTTTTAGTGAGTTGAAATTCATTCAAGTCCACAAGGTATGAGAAAATCACGCTCTTGAAGCTCAAGTAAACCCGCTAGCTTACAAGGTACCTTGTGGATATACTTACTGTTGGGAATTTCATTCTTTTTTTGTAAATATAATTTCATTTCTCAAAAAGTGTTAGAACCCCTGATTATCTTAAAAAATTATAAGAGATTTTGTGCCAAATTAAATAAACGTGACTTCACATGTGATTATATGTGTGGATTCATTTTGATCATCAAGACAGTTTGACAATTTTAAGAAAGATGTTTAGAATCGTAATTTCTAACAAGTTATCTTGTGTAGTGAATTATGCAAAAAAGGTTTAACCAAGCAAAATATGTTTCCAGTCATCAGTATGTTCGTCTTGTAAAATATATATAACAAAGAAAGAAGAGGAAAAAAAAGGAAAGATTCAGTGAGACCACGGCTGGTTGCAAACATGTTTTTTGTTTAAGACTTCTTATATAATTCGTTACACAAGATGACTTGTAACAGATTATGTTTCTAAATATCAGTCTTAAAAGTAATTAGAAAGCTCCATTTATTGAATTTTGAAGGGTGACAATGTGTTGGTTTGCACTCGAGGATACACAGGGACTCAAATAACATGGTGTTGTAAATTGTTAATTTTCGAAAAATGTTTAAGCAAAAACATTATGGCTTTGAAGTCTTAATTCCGCGAAGGATTTAATCTCATTTAGATGTGTCTAACTTTCTAGGTTAGTTTTAGAAATATTTTAACTGAATATATAATGGTATGTGTGAAAATAAATGTTGTAGCAGAAAAATGAACTTTTACGACTTTTGATACAATATCTTGAAAACATGAAATTTAAAAAGAGTATTAAAATAAATTATTATAGGCAAAATTTCGCATAAACTTCAACTGAACCTAAAATAAATCGGCATTTTGAAGATAGAAACTTCTATGAATTGGTATTATCGAATGTTATGGAATCATTTTGTCGATATTGGGGCGGGAAGAGATATAGGTCTTCGCTTTTTGCGTTAACCTACTACTACCTGGGATATTTTTTCTCATACTTTAAGATTTGCCAATCCTAAATAGCTTAAATATCAAATTTTCAATGAAATACTTTTCAACAAAGTTTAGGGTATGTATATAACGTGCTTTATTTAAAATAGCTTGTGAATGTAGAATAGGGTTGGAAAATAGAAATGTAATTGCAAACAATTTTTTCTTTTAACAAAATCTCTTACTTAAGTTTCCTATAGTTTCCGAAATGACACCGCAATTGACATTGCATTTTCGCTATCTTATTCAACGAAAATCGTCTCGGAATAGATTATCCTTCAGTTTCATAAAACCCTTATGCGTTTTATTCAATAAAAACAGTCATTTCGTATTTTCTCGGGTGTCAGTAACGGATACTGTGTTAAGAAAGATGTTGACTAGCACACGGAAAAAATTTGTCCTTAAGAAAGTCACTTACTAGTAGCTAGGTCTCGGATATGAGAAAAATTCATCGGATATTGATTTATTTTCATAAATAATCTGCGAACTTTGAGGAAGAATTGACGAACTCGATGTGAAAATTCTCAAACGGATCATCACTTTTTTTTTCGTGAATAATTACAAAAATATTACGAGTGAAATATTCGTTCGTCGTATTATCGAAATTTGTTCAACCTCGGTTCACCCAATGTAGCATTTCATAAAATTTTTCACATATTAAGAGTAGACTTTTTACATTTTACTCAAAGGTATTAATCACAACTAAAAACATATATTCAAAAAAAAATCACACTTCACGTTATACTCTCTACATTAATCTTTCCCATTTTAAACACATATCGTTTACATTATAACGTTAACTATACAGTAGGGATTTTGATGATCAATACTTCCTACACCTCGTGTAAAAATATTTACAGAGAGATGGATCTACTCATTCACAAAAATGAAAACTTGTTTGGGCGACGTATGAAAACAGCGTAGAACGTAAGAAAACATCGCAATAAATTAACTTATAACATCCTCATATCATCAGTCACTTGACTTGGTCCATGGCTATGATGAAAAACCGGGATCACCCGAGAACAAATTTGAAAGAATAATAATCATAATAATCGCTAATTATAAGTATATGTATCTTTTAGATGTGAGCTATTAATATTTCTTTTCTTTGGGAAAATAAGATTTATTATTTAACTTTAAAATTCATTTCTTAATTAAAAGTCATTAAAGTAGAATCATATAAGTTAATTATTCCTTTTAGCAGTATTCTAGAATTTTAGAAGCCATAAGTACAGCTTCAAAATATTGCGACATATAGCCTCATCGAGTTGAAAATTTGGGATAATAAATAAGAAGCACTAAGAAAGGTGGGTCTGGTCCTATATTTCAATAATCATGAAAAAAGAAAAAAAAATCATTTGCAAAAAAAACTTTTTTCATAATTATAAAAATTTAGGAACAGACCCACCTTCCTTAGTGCTTCTTATTTATTATCCCAAATTTTCAACTCGATGAGACTATTCGTGTGAAAATAAGTTAACAAATAAAAAACGTGTCGGTAAGGTAGGAATCTGGTCACGTGACCCACTCGTCACATGGCCTTAAGTGAAACTTGGTTCTGAGGAGGCGTGCATAAGTACAGCTTCAAAATATTGCGACATATAGTCTTTCCGAAACTCCATCAACCCTGCACAAGTATACACTTCCCGGAAATTCCATCTATTATCTATCTATTCTTTATCTTCCATTCCTAGACTTTAAACAAACACGAGCATCTAGCAAACAAGGCCCAGACAAACACCCGAGGCGTGGGAGTAGTCTGAGCGCTGGCCCCATAGTTGATTGGAATGGGGGGGGGGTACATCCCACGGTTCACATATGTGCCCCCCCCCACACACACGGGCTAGGGTCACTGACCTCTACGTGTAGTAGTGGTGGTAAGCCGCATGGTGGGGGTAGGCGCCAGTCTAGACAGACGGCCGAGGAGTGGGGGTAGGCGGCTGTCGCCCCATAGTTGTACCTTACTACTATCAATGCTTATTAATTTTGTTTGGTTGAACTAATAATACAATTTTTGTATTCACTTCATATGCGTGCGATATCCAAACATGTCAGAACATGTCATGCTCATCATATTGAAAAATAATAATCGTTAATGATAATGATATTTGAATCTGGAGGTTTCTCTATTTTCTTCATGTATTCTTCCCATGAATTCTGGCTGGTTCCTCGCTCTTTCCCCACCGAAATTAAAGTTGGAGTGTCATGGTCGCGACTTTTTAGGGAAACCGGGAACTTTATTGATCGGGAAAAAACTGGGAATTCAATTAAAAACCGGGAATTTACTTCTGATCGCAGAAAAATTCAAAGTTTTCATTATTTTAATAATTTTGTTGATAATTTTAATAATTTTGTTATCGTTTTTATTTTAGAATAGGAAGTTACCGTGAAGAAATATAATTTCACATGTAACAGGAAATTTTTTACATGGAACAGGAATTTTTTTAAAGAATTATAATTCAGGTTTAGAAGAAAGGAATTTAGAAGAATCCCTGTTCCAAGTCAGAATTTGTCACAAGTTGAAAATTCCTTCTTCCAAATTTCAGACAAAGAAAGTACTTTAAGTAGTTTTTAGAGTAGAAGTAGTATTTTAAAGAAGAAATATTGCTGAGTTATAATAGAACATTTTGTTACATTGTTCACTGCGAGTTCATCTTTCTTTAGTTAAAAATTCAACTACTTGGTTAAAAGTTAAACCCTTTTGTTAAAAATTATTTTTTAGGTTAAGAATCATTTTAATTAAAAATTCATTTCTGGTTGAAAATGTAACTACTTTGTTGAAAATCAATTTTTCAAACAGAAAATATAACTATTCTATCTTTGGTTGAAAATTTATCTTTTTTGGATGAAAACTCAACTCTTTGGTTGGAAATTGATATTTTTGATTTAGAAATTAAAGTACTTGTTCGAAAATTTATGTACTTTTCGAAAAATTTGCCTTGTTTTGTATAAAATTAATCTTTATGGTTGAAGATTCATCTTTTTGGTTGGAAATAAAATTACTTAGTTCAAAGTTAAACTCTTGTTAAAAATTAATTTTTTGGTTGAAGATTCATTTTAATTGAAAATTCATTTCTTTGGTTGGAATATGAGCTATTTGATTGAAAACTTGTTTCTTCTTGGGATGAAAAGGAATTTTTTTGCCCAAAATTTAACTATTTTGTTGAAAATTTGTTTCTTTTTTGGTTAAAAATTATTTTGTTTTTTAAACTTAAAATGTAACTATTATTCCAGTTGAATATTCATCAGTTTAGTTGAAAATTCATCTTTTTGGTTTAAAATTTAACTATTTTAGTTGAAGATTCATAATTTCAGTCGTAAATTCATCACTTTGTTTGAAAATTAAACTATTTGGTTGAAAATCCGTTTTTTTTGTTGAAAATTAATTTTTTCAACTGAAAGTTTAACTATTCCTATTTTTGTTTTTAAAAAATGTATATTTTTTTTAGTGGAAAATTTAAGTGTTTTTTCCAAAATTCATTTATTTTGCAATGTTTTTCTCTGTTGTGTTAAAGGATATTTAGAATTAACGCCATGAATTAAAATAGAGTTTTGCGGAAAATAAGAATATGATACTTTTAGTTGACCCGGAAAATTGACAAACTTGACTGGAAAAGCCGGGAAATGACTGGGAATTTGAAATCGTCCGACGAATCCCACCCTTAGTGCGCATCAGTGTAGTTTTCATGCGCATTTGACCAGGGCACAGAATATTTTCCCCCAATTTTCACTTTCGGTGCACGAATGTTTATATATTGTGTGTACGGCTTGATATGAATAAGTACCGGTTCGTCTGTTTCGAAGCGAAATATTTGTGTGTTTTTTGACATTTCGCGGATATTTTTATTTAAAAAGAGGCCAAAATGCGTTTTATGCAAGGAATGGATCTGAAGGGGATAAAGAAACATCCATCTGTAAGAGTTTCAAAGAAAAATCAATTTTTCAAAATTTCGAGTATTTTCCGAGGAAGGCGCAAAAGAATAAAATAATCTTGGTAGCGCTTTTTTCAAAATTAAAAATTTTGTTTATCAACAATAAAAATTTTGTATTAAAAAACTTTTTTTACTCATGGATTGTTAAAAATTAAATATAGAGTCTAGACAGTTCTACAAAATTTTTTGTAAAATTATAACTTTTGAATCTACGAAGTTATATATTCCTTTAGTGCAAAAGGTTATTCTAAAATTACATAACTGAACTTTTTTTTTGCAGAATTTTCTCCTCCTATGATGTTCGGACATTTTTGATATGCAATTATAAAAATCGTGGTAACGCTTTTTTCAAAAAACAATTTTTATTATTTTTTGAATTTCTGGATTTTAAATATAATAGCCTTCTTTTTGCTTAAAAGCTGAGTAAAAAATCTAATGGAATTTTGTTCCAGAATGAGAACTCTATAATCTACAGAGGTTTTTGCATATGTATGTATTTAAAAAAAAACCTTTTATCACAGCAAAAGTTGTTGAAATATTTTTTTAATCGCCACTTTTTTCGCGATTAAGTATTCGGAAATTAAATAAAATATCACGAAAAAAATACTGAGTTCAATACTTATATTAAAACTTTTTTCATCAGGGATGGGAAATGACGCAAACAGGGTGAACCATTGAAACGTGAGGTCTATTTCTGAACATCGAAATGGAGGTCACATCAACGTCAACTGTTTGTAGGGAAAATTTTTGATCTGAACACCTTCCTACTTATTTAATTATAAATATTTTTGAATGACCCACTTGTTTCCTTTTGGAAACCAGTCGTCCTGATTTATCAGGACACGTTTTTTTAACACTGTACTGATTTTCTATTTTTTTTGCTATATCCTGATTTTGCATGCCTGAAAACGAAAATTCAAAATTTTTGTTACAAAATTTTATCATCCTAATGAGAAGGTATTGGTTTTATATAAAATTTGACTTATTCGGTTTTCATCAAATCTCCACGTCATATCAGATTGGATTGAGCTTTGGCACATTTTTTTAAGCCCTAAAAGAAAGGACAAGTTCGTTAGAAAGCTATTTTTGATAAAAACTCAAAAAGTTAGAGCATTTTCAAAATTTTTTTAATCATTTTTTTAAATTCAAAATTCTATGTACTGCAATTCGTAGTAATAAAAAATCTGAACAATTTATCCTCACGTCTTTTTTCGATAAAAAAAAACTATCAGAGTTATAGCATTTTGAAAATCCAAAAAACTAACGGAAGTCAACATTTTAAGCCAAACAACGCACGATATAAAAAAAGAAAGGAAAAGAAAAACGTTGCTTTTTGCAAGCCCTACAAGATTATCCTAACAACTTTTTGAATTTCCTTGAAAAATAAAAAATTCAAATTTTGACTCCATGAAACATATAAAAAATAAAATAAAAAATTCGATTTTGCTTTCAGATTATGCAAGATACGAAAAAAGATGATCAGACACAAATTATCCATTCAAGAAAGATCTACAAATTTGTTGTTAATTATTTTTTTATAGGTCGCGTAGTTTTTGTTTTAATCGTGACAAATGATATTAAAAAATAAACAAATCAAATTTTTACATTCTCATCCCAATGAGCAGCATAGTGCCCATATCGATATGACAATGTTGTAATTCCAGCTTCCGGGACCTAGCAGGAATTGGTTTTATGGGGAAAAAATTTTAATATAGTTTTTTATGAATAAAACAAACACTGTTTGACCAGAAACGGAATTTTCGATTTTTCGGTAGAATTTTCAGTAAGTTAAGCCAAAACTGTTCCTTAAGGCCGACAGGGCCATAAGTAAATAAACTTCCTTTTTAATCTAAAATAAAAACAAATTTAACAATCACTTAAAACGTAGAGGTTTTGTCTATTTTATAATATTTGCAAGTACATTTCTTCTTTTTATCTAAGCCGAGCGCGAAGGGCGAGGTAAATATATTATTGAACGTAAAAATTCGTTTTTAATTGGTTGAAAATTAATTTTTTGCCTACAAATTAAACTATTTTATTTTTGGTTGAAAAGTTATCCTTTTTAGTTTAAAATTCATGTATTTTATTGAAAATTAATTTCTTTGGTTAAAAATTTAACTATTTTGTTGAAAATGAGTTTTTTGGTCAGAAAGTAATTTCTTCACTGCAAATATAACTATTCCATTTACGACTGAAAATTTACCTTTTTTAGTTGAAAATTCATGTATTTTCTTGAAAATTCGTCTTTTTGGTAGAAAATTAATCGTTATAGTTGAAAATTCATTTTTTTGTGTAAAAAATTCAACTATTTGGTTCAAAATTCATTTTTTTGTTGAAGATTCGTCATTGTAGTTTAAAATTCATTTCTTTAGTTGAAAATTGAACTATTTTGTTAAAGATTTGTTTCTTATGGTTAAAAATGAATTTTTCAAACTGTAAATATAACTATTCCATTTTAGGATGAATTTTTTTTTTTTTTTTTTGAAAATCAATCTTATTGGTTGAAAATTTATCTTTTTGGTTGAAAATTAATGTTTTTGTGGCTGAAAATTCATTTTTTAACTGCAAATTTAACTACACCGTGTTTGGTTGAAATTCATCTTCTTTAGTTGAAAATTGAACTAGTTGGTTGAAAATTCATGCATTTTGTTGAAAATTCGTCTTTTTTGGTAGACAATTAATATCTTTTATTAAAATTGCATTTTTCTAGTTACATATTCTTCATTTTGTAATTGTTCTTAAAACGATTCTAAATTTTGTTTCGAAATCTTCAAAAATCCACATTTTGTTTTAAATTTTTTGAAATATTTTCACATTTAAAATTATTGTTTAATCTTTTAAAAACATCTAATTATCTTTTAAAATTACTCTAATTTTTCCTAAAATTTAAACACGCATCTATTTCTAAACCTTCTCAATATCTTTTGAAATGATGGTATTTTTCCTAACATTTCTAAAAAATTCTGCAGAATTAGAAAAATTGCCTTAAAATCCTCTAGATTATTGTTTTGAACATTTTGGAAATCTTTTGAATTGTTTTGAATATATTCCCGATTTTCACGGTCAGTAGACACTCTGATTGAATATATATTAATATATATATATATATATATATATATATATATATATATATATGTATGTATGTATGTATGTATATGTATGTATGTATGTATGTATGTATGTATATTAAAATGGATCGAGAGTTTCATTATCAAATCTCCCAGATGATCGACTGTATATTTAAAATGTTGAGCTCCCTTTCCCCCCTATTTCCATTTTCTGATGTTTATGAATAAAGATTTACCCCAATTTTGAGCTAAATCTGAAGAAAATAACAATATGTAAAATCATGTAATCAGTGGGAAATTACATACACAATAAACACCCAATATGTAAAACTGCGTTCCTGAGAAAAAGTTATGTAATTTTATACATAATCAATAAATTTATTGACGAGGGCAACCATTGTGCGACGAAACGTTTGGTTCATTTATTATTAGTTAATCGAATTCAATTATTTTCGACCTTCAAGCAAAATCCATCAACAACTAATTTCCAATAAAATCATATTTTAGAAAACATTATTTTTGATAAAGTTAGATTATTTTGAAATATCAACAAAAATATTAAATTTTTTTAATTGGTATTATTTCAAATTAAAAAAATTTGCCCGCATAACATTAAAAATGAAAAGTGTTTTGAAAAACGACACAAGGTTTGAGAATAAATTAATAGACAAAAGTTGTTATCCCAAAAAAGATGTCCAAATAAAATATTTAATAACAAAATTGTTTTTATTCTTGAAAGAGTGCGCACTTTTTTAAATTACAAGAACAAGACAATGAAAATACGTCTGTTCCAATATCAGTGCATATTATGAATTGTAATAATATACATTTATTGAAATGATACGGCCATACGGCCATACCACGCTGAAAAACCCAGTTCTCGTCAGATCACTGAAGTTAAGCAGCGTTGGACGCGGTTAGTACTTGGATGGGTGACCATTCAAGAATACTGACATGAGTGCTGTTGGCACATCGTGGGTGTGGTGAGCCCACACTTGTAGTTATTTATAACTACAAGAAAAACCGAGAAACACTACCCGAATCGGGTAGTGTCACGCCTACTCTGAAAGGGAAATGGTTTAATGGTATATATATATACATTTTTCAGGGTAGCTGAGAATAAAAACTAATGCAAAATAAGGAACAAATATTAAAGTAATCATGACAAATAAAATGTGTACATTATTATGCAATATCTGAATAAGAAGTCGCAGACCAACATGTAATATATGCCGCTGCTATATAACTGGTTGGGGCTACTACTTTTATTCGCAAGATTGGTAGTTGTCCTTACTACTTTACTTGTTGTCGCGACAACTTCCGATGGTACATACTATTTTCAAGTAGTTGTCCTTACTACTTCAATTAGTAAGTCTTACTATTGAATTAGTTAGGTTTACAAATAAACTAGTTGATCGCACTACTTGAAGTAGTAATCCTCACTATTACAATTAGTAAGTTTCACGATTTAAAATAATAGTCCTTACTTTTTAAATTAGTAGTCATTACTATATTAAAACTAGAAAGTTTTACTCTTAAAATTACTGGTTCGTAGACTACTGCAAAGGTAGTACTTCTCAATATTGAAATTATAGTAGATTTTACTATAACATCTCATCAGTGGACACAGGAGGTCCTGATAAGCCGTCATATCAAAATAGACCCACATGTCCATTGGGATGTTAGTGAAAAACTACTATAATTTTAATATTTAAAAGTACAGACTTGCAGTAGTAGGAAACAGTAATTTTGAGAGTAATAAAATAATTATTAAACTAGAAAGTAATGAAGTGTCGTTTTGTATATTAAATAATAAATATTTAGCAACACTTTCAATCACAAACTAAAAATCTTAATCTAAAATTTAGATCGATACGATAATCTTCATGGTCTTCACTACTGAACAATTCACAAAAAGGTTAAGATAAGAATGACGACTTTCTTTTTCTTTCTTGCTTGTGGCTTCTTAGATACAACGAGCCATGTAATCACTCAAAATAATTCCGTAGTAATGGTCCAATTCTTATTGCTCGTCTAGACATCCATCAATTAGAAGTTTAACCGGATCCGTTTCATACTTTTAAACTTCCTCAAAGTGCATGAAACTCAGTTCAAATAACCGAATAATGTTCTAGATCCAAATAATCGTTGATTGCTTGATTGTTTGATTGTACTGGCATCTGTCAGCCATGAAAAACACATTTAAATCACCATCACTCGTCGAGTTGATCCTCCTCGAGAGCCTCCCTTAGCAGACGCCTCCACTCGCCCCAAACCTGCATGGGATAAGGAAGGACACACTTCAGACTATTAGTCCAGGACACGGGGCGCCGCCCCCCCCCAAAAAAAGCCCCAGCTCGCCAACCGATTCAACAGTAGGATTGAAAATGATCTCACTAATATTTTACTGTTCCACTGAAGGCAAGTCCGGGAACCTCCGCCTAATGTGTCGAAAAAACTCGGACCTGTCCGTAGCAAGCCGGGCGCACTGATGTAGGAGATGATCCAGGCTTCTGACCTCGGCGCCCACCGGTAGGCTCCACCCCATTCGGGCAAAGTGATCCCTCGTACATATATGTGAAGATCTTAATCTGGTGAGAGATTGATATGCCGTCTCGGAAGACCGATACCCCGGAACCATGGCCTAGGTGTCTTTACATTTACATTTCCGAAATACTCCGACCTCGAGCCCCCCGTCCTCCCATAAGGCCAGCAAAGGACAGCCCAGTCCAGAAATTCACGCTGGCAAACCAGACGAAGATCACTAATGGGAATTCCCCTCTGACTAATAACCGGAAATCTAGATGCCATCCTAGCTATTTCGTCCGCTGTTTCGTTCCCTGTGATACCCACGTGAGCTGGGATCCATACAATACTGATAGAAGCACCCGAACGACCTGCTAAAGCTATCCGATCCCCTATCAGTCGAGCAAGGGGATGACCCGAATGGTCAAACAGCCTGTCCCTTATGTGAACAAGGGCCGACCGGGAGTCTGTAAAGATGAAATAATCCCCCCCCCCCCCCCTCATCGATGGCATGTTCAACAGCATCAAATATGCCATACAGCTCGGCCGTTAGTGCAGATGCGAAGTCTCTCAACCGAACCCCAAGTCTAAGTCCAGACGACGGGGCAAATATGCGAGCCCTCAAATTCCTCAAACCGAAGCCGCACAGAACTAGGGTCCCTAAATGCCACCCCAGACTCCATATCTAGGTCAACCACTGCCGACAAATCCACCTATTCCCCATCAAAATAGGAGGGACTCCACGAGGTATCAACCGATGAGGTGAACACACCCATCGAATTGAAGGCATCAATCAGGCCACAACTCTCCGGATGCACCCTAAATCTCCTATCCCTGGTCAATTCTGCAAGCGATTGTAGTTTGTTAATGAGAGGATTTCCACTCCAGCTGAAATTTCTCAATATGAACCTATTTGCGAGCAGGGATCTTCTCAAGGAGAGGGGAACCACGCCTGCCTCCGCAAGCAGAACAGAAATGGGTGTAGAGCTCATACAGCCCAAGGCAACGCGGAGAGAGGCAAACTGAACTCGATCCAGCCTCTCGAGCGATGTCCTACTCGCCCTAAGAAAGAGAGGAGCCCCCCACTCTAAACACACTCTGACAAGTCCCCTATGGACAGTAAGAAGTAAGGAGGGTGAAACGCTCCACGTTACTCTGCCGATGACATTCAAGATGTTAATCGCCCTGGTCCCCTTGGCTGCAATGCTTACGATGTGAGGCAGCCAATTCATGAGCCTGTCAAGCAAGACTCCCAAACCCTAACTCTTGAGAAGAGACATAGTTGACACTTGGGTATCGAGATGGAAAGCCCCAGCGTTCCCAACCAAGGAGAGAGCAAATCAAGAGCATGAAGCAACAAGTCCTGAGCCTCCCGTATGTTATCCATGGTGACATACAACAGGACATCCGCGTACATGGCAACCTCAACTTCGTCCTGCAGGAAATCTCGCAAGAGTCTCAGCGCGAGCCCAAAGAGAAGCGGGGTGAGGACGTCCCCCTGAGGTATCCCAACCCCACAGATCCTTGGACCACTGTCGTCCGAGGAGAAGTATAACTTCCTCTTACAGATCAAAAAGGAAACAACGTTGAGCATCCAGGCCGGGACATTAAGCTCACTTAGCCCCTCAATAAGGGCACCAGGGAGGACGGAGTTGAACGCGCCCTTGATGTCTAGGGCCAGATCAAGGGTTGCCCTGACCTGCTCGAGGACCGTCATGATATCCGTCACCACAGATCCAACACAGTCCATTGAAGACCTCCCTCTTCGGAATCCATACTGGAAATCCGGGAGCCAGTTGTTATGCTCCGCAAAATATTCCAGACGCTTCTGCACCAGTCTTTCGAACAGTTTGCAGAAGGTGGATCTCAAAGAAATCGGGCGGAAGCCTTTACCCCCCGCTTTCGGGATAAGGTGTTCGCACAAGAAAATCCTTTGCAGTGCGCTGGAGACGTCTCACGGACGTGCCGTCCGCGCACAAACTCATAACGCCAACCAATCGCGTGCAACCTGTCGTGCTGCTGCCTTCCGAGCGGTGACGCACGCAAGTACCTCGCTACTTAAACTAGTTCGCAACGCACTTCAGTAAGTGCTGCCACGGACCGTAGCAGCACGGCAGGTTGCACGTGATTGGTTGGCGTCATGTGTTCGTGCGCGGATGGCACGTTCGTGAGACTTTACCAGACCACTGCAACGGATTTTCTTGTGCGAACACCTTCAAATGGACCAAGGTATCATTCCAGCCCTCTAGGAAAGAGGCAGCACTGCTCAGGTTTCCGTTCTGCCAATGTCGCCAAGGAGGAAAACTTGTAACTTTTACTACTTTTATTTCTTGGCAAATAAATTGATGGTAAATGTGACTACTTCATTTGTTGTGACTAGAATTACTATCGTTACTAATATAACCTACGTAGGATTACTAACCGCGACTTGTTGCCGCACTAAACGCTTAAGAATCATCATTTTAATTGAAAATTCATTTCTGGTTAAAAATGTAACTACTTTGTTGAAAATCGATTTTTTAAATAGAAAATTTAACTATTCCATTTTTGGTTGAAAATGTATCTTTTTTGGATGAAAACTCAACTCTTTGGTTGAAAATTGATATTTTTTATTTAGAAATTAAACTATTTGTTTGCAAATTTATGTACTTTGTGAAAAATTCACCTTTTTTTGTATAAAATTAATCTTTATCGTTGAAGATTCATCTTTTTGGTTGCAAATAAAATTACTTAGTTGGAAGTTAAACTCTTTTGTTGAAAATTAATTTTTTTGGTTGAAGATTCATTTTAATTGAGAATTCATTTCTTTGGTTGAAATATGAGCTATTTGACTGAAGACTGGATTTTTCTTTGGATGAAGAGGAATTTTTTTGTCGAAAATTTAACTATTTTGTTGAAAATTTGTTTCTTTTTTGGTTGAAAATTATTTTATTTTTTAAACTGAAAATGTAACTATTATTCCAGTTGAATATTCCATAATTTTATTTGAAAATTCATCTCTTTGGTTGAACATTCATTTTTTGACTAAACAATTAATCATTCAATTTTTGGTTGAAAAATGATCTTTTTCGGTTGAAAATTCATCTTTTTTGGAAGAAATTAATCTTCTTGGTTGAAAATTCATCTCTTTGGTCAAAAATTCAAAGTTAGTTTTTTTGTGGAAAGTAGTTTTTTTAAACTGAAAATTCAACTTATTCCAATTGAATATTCTATATTTTTGGTTAAGAATTCTTCTGTTTGGTTGAACATTAATTTGTTGAATTTGAAATTTAATTATATTTAAGTTTTGATTGACAATTTATCTTTTTTAGTACAAATTAATTTTTTTGTTTGAAAATTCAACTATTTCAGTTGAAGATTCATTGTTTCAGTTGAAAACTCTGTTGTTTGGTTTAAAATTAATTTTGTTAACTAAAAATGTTACTATTCCATTTTCGGTTGAAAATTATTATTTTTTAGTTCAATATTCAACTATTTTGTTAAAAATTCATATATTTTCTTGAGCAATTGTATCTTTTGGTAAAAAATTAATCTTTTTATTTGAAAATTAATCTTATTGTTTAAAAATTCATCTTCTTGGTCAAAAATTCAAGGGTTTTTCAGTTGAATATTCATCATTTTAGTTGAAAATTCATCTTTTTGGTTTAAAATTTAACTATTTCAGTTGAAGATTCATAATTTTAGTTGAAAATTCATCACTTTTGTTGAAAATTAAACTATTTTGTTGAAAATCCGTTTTTTTTTTTTAAATTAATTTTTTCAACTGAAGGTTTAACGATTCCTATTTTTGTTTAAAAAAATGTATATTTTTTAGTGGAAAATTTAAGTGTTATTTCCAAAATTCATTTATTTTGCAATGTTTTGCTCTGTTGTGTTAAAGGATATTTAGAATGAACGCCATGAATTAAAATAAAGTTTTGCATTTTGCGGGAAATATGAATATGTTACTTTTAGTTGACCAGGAAAATTGAAAAACTTGACTGGAAAAGCCGGGAAATGACTGGGAATTTGAAATCCTGAGTGCGCATCCGTGTAGTTTTCATGCGCATTTGACGAGGGCGCAGAATATTTTCCCCCAATTTTCACTTTCGGTGCGCGAATGTTTATATATTGTGTGTACGACTTGACGTGAATGAGTACCGGTTCGTCTGTTTCGAAGGGCAATATTGGTGTGTTTTTTGACTTTTCGCGGATTTTTTTTAAAGGAGGTCAAAATGCGTTTAATGCAAGGAATGGATCTGAAGGGAATAAAGAGACATCCATCTGTGAGTGTTTCGAAGAAAAATTAATTTTTCAAAATTTCGAGTATTTTCCGAGGTGGGCCTAAAATGGGTTCCATTTTGAGAAATTTTGTCTTTTGCGATGAGCACTTGCAAAATGTGTGGGCCAAAAAAATATAGATTCTTCATTAAATGGCATCAGATAAATGTTTTGAAACTTTTAATGTATTTTAACCGCATTTCGTTGCACGATGAGCCTCAACCAACTTTAACTTTAAAAAAATATTACGAAAAGTTTCTTCTCGGGATATTATTTTTGCATAGTATGTGCATATTTTGCGCAAAAGAATAAAATAATCATGGTAGCGCCTTTTTCAAAATTTAAAATTTTGTTTATCTACAAAAAAAATTTGTATTGAAAAACTTTTTTTGCTCAGAAATTGTTAAAAATTAAATATAGAGTCTAGACAGTTCTACAATTTTTTTTGTAAAATTAGAACTTTTGAATCTACGAAGTTATATATTCCTTTAGTGCAAAAAGTTATTCAAAAATTATATTACTCAACTTTTTTTTCAGAATTTTCTCCTCGTATGATGTTCGGACATTTTTGATATGCAATTAAAAAAAATCGTGGAAGCGCTTTTTTCTAAAAAAAAACAACATTTTTATCCTTATTTTTTGAATTTCTGGATTTTAAATACATTAGCCTTCTTTTTGCTTAAAAGTTAAGTAAAAAATTTAATGAAATTTTGTTCCAAAATGAGAATTCTATAATCTACAGAGGTTTTTATATATGTATGTATTTGAAAAAAACACCTTTCATCACAGCAAAAGTTGTTGAAATATTTTTTTAATCACCACTTTTCTTGTGATTAAGAGATTAAGTATTCGAAAATTAAATAAAATTATCACGAAAAAAATACTGGATTCATTACTTATACTAATACTTTTTTCTTCCTCGTAGAGGAAGCTTTGTAATGGTAACATTTTCCACAAATTTTAAATTCATTAAATTGAACCTTGCTCAATTTAAAAATGTCTAATACAATGTTCTAGGCAATTGTCCGGATGTGTGTGTGTGGATGTCACACTTTCTTGTGAACACGATAACTTGAAAACGGTTGCAGATAAATTGATGAAATTTGGAGGACTTATTTTCTTCACTAATATCTTGAAACTGTCCGAAGGATTTCTAAAAATATTTATTGCATTTTTTTTTTGCACTCAATAATATTTTAAAAATCGGTTTTTTATAGTAAAACTTTTTTCATTAGCCTGATTCAAAGTTGATGCAAGAATATAAAAGATTCCTTGGTTCGAGACGAATCGATTGACCTATAATATTAATACATATTATTAAAGAGTAGGGAAGTTATGGTAATTTATATATTTTGAAAATCAATTTTTTATAGTAAAACTTTTTTCATTAACATAATTCAAAGTTGATGCAAGAACAGAAAAGGTGTGTTGATTCGAGGCGAATCGATTGACCTATAATATTAATACATTTTATTGAAGAGTAAGGAAGCTATGGTACATAATATGGTACATGCATAGTATTTGAAAATACGATTTTTTATAGTAAAACTTATTTCTTCGACATACTTCAAAGTTGATGCAAGAATATGAAAGATTCTTGGTTGGAAACAAATCGATTGACCTAAAATATTAATACATTTTATTAAAGAGTAGGGAAGTTATGGTAATTTATATATTTTTTAAAACGATTTTTATAGTAAAATTTTTAATTTTTTAAAGTTGATGCGAGGATAGAAAAGATGTGTTGATGCGAGACGAATCGATTGATTGACCTGTAATATTGACACATTTTATTGAAGATTCTGACAATTTTTGTAAAGAAATCATAAAGCTGGGAAAGGGATAGGGTGCGACAGAACTTTTCCCTTCCCTTTTCCAGCTCGAAAAATTATCATTTCGAATACAAAATTTGATTTGTCTGATTTGTATTTAAAAAATTGTTGTATTATTTTGTAATTTTGTATTTTTTGTAAATTTCTATATTTAAATTGATCAAAATGAAGACTTTGGTTTGTCTATTATTCAAAAAAATAACTAATGCTTCCTCTATGAGGAAGCAAATACATTTGCTAACGGGAAGCAAAGTACTCGTGAAATAAGCACCATTATAAATACAAATAAAGGGGAAACACTCGAGATCGAATTCACAGCTAGTTTCATAAGGGATGGGAAATGACGCGGATAGGGTGACTCATTGAAACGTGAAGTTATTTCTAAACATCGAAATGGAGGTCACATCAACGTCAACTGTTTGTAGGGGAAAAATTTTTTCTGAACACCTTACTTATTTAATTATAAATATTTTTGAATGACCCACTTGTTTCCTTTTAGAAACCAGTCGTCCTGATTTATCAGGACATGTTTTTTAACACTGCCCTGATTTTCTATTTTTTTGCTATATCCTGAGTTTGCATGCCCGGAAACGAAAATTTGAGATTTTTATTACGCGGACATCAATTTTTGTTCATAATTTCTGAGGGTCAGGCTCATTGTGACGATTGTTTAATCTAATTTCAAAAAATTGATATCTATGAAATTTTACTCATATTTAAAAATTAAGGAAAACATCGTATTGCCTAGAAAATTGGAAGTTCTGAAAAGTATTTTAAATAGTTAACAAATCGTATAGATTGTACTAAATTATTTAAATTAAAAAACCGCGGGAAAGATATTTGTATAATTTATACACTTAGGATATGAAAATACGATTTTATTATTTTGTTTAACTATGTAATTAGTTGAAACTGGAACTACTTTTCTTAAAAATTAATTTTTTTTGTTGATGATTCATCATTTTAATTCAAAAACTTTTTTTTTCGTTGACAATTTAACTATTTTGTTAAGAATTCGTTTTTAATTGGTTGAAAATAATTTTGGAACTAAAAGTTAACCTATTCATAATTTGGTTAAAAAATTTTTGTTTGATTTTAAAATTCATGTATACATATTCTTGAAAATTAATTTTTTTGGTTAAAAACAACTATTTTATTGAAAATTGTTTTTTGGTCAAAAATTAATTTCTCAACTGAAAATAAAAGTATTCCATTTTTTGACGGATAATTATCTTTCTTCTTTGAAAAGTCGTCTTTTTGATAGAAAGTATAATCTTTATAGTTGACAATTCATCTTTTTGTCTTGAACATTAATGTCTGGTTACAAATTAACTATTTAGGTTGAAAATTCTTTTCTGTCAAAATTAATTTCTTTAACTGCAAATTTAACTACACCGTGTTTGGTTGAAACTCCGTCTTTTTCAGTAGAATATTAATCTTCTTGGTTAAAAATTCATCCTTTTGGTTGACAATTCATTTCTTTGATTGAAAATTTAACTATTTTGTTAAAAAATTGTTTTTTATGGTTCAAAATTAATTTTTTTTCAACCCTAAATATAACTGTTCTATTTTGGGTTGAAAATTTATCTTTTTTAAGTTTAAAATTCACGTATTTTGTTGAAAATTCATGTTTTTAGTCGAAAATTCAACTAATTGGTGCAAAATTCATTTTTTATTGAAGGTTCATCATTGTAGTTAAAAATTCATTTATTTGTTTGAAAATTTAACTATTTTGTTGAAAATTCGTTTTTCTGGTTAAAAATTAATTTTTTTTTCTGTAGATATAACTATTCCATTTTAGGTTGAAAATTTGTCTGTTTAAATAGAAAATTAATGTATTTTGTTGAAAATTTGTATTTTTTGGCAGAAAATTAATTTTCGTGGTTACAAATTCATTTTTGTTGTAAAAGATTCCTAATTTCAGTTAAAAAGTAAATTCTTTGATTAAAACTTTAACCGTTTCTCTCTGGCTTGATAAAAATGTATAAATTTACTTAAGACTGTATATAATAATTAAAGAAAGTTTATAAAAATGGAAAACGTAAAAAATATAAAAGTTCAATAAAACGACAAGATGGTGTAACATTTTCTACTCTATTGAAACAATAAGAAGGCCACATTGAGAAATTATTTACTTGACCTCGTCTGTTTCCATTTTCAAAATATTACCTTTTGATTGTTTAAACAAATTTAAGAAAAATAAGAATTTTTTACAATCTTAAAACTATAATGAATCAATATGCGATCAATATGGATCAATATTATGCATATTCAGAATCCTCATGCCCTACTTTTCAACAGAGTTCTATTTTCGATTTTCACAAAAATTTTTTGTATGTACATTTTCCTTATTTTCCATGGAAAATTGCAATTAGTTAGCCAACTCTGTACAAATTATTTGCCTTGAATAACAGGGTGTCTAGCGGCCTTGAAACCCTTGAAAACCTGGAATTCTCCTTGAATTTTTTTTAAACCTTGAAAACCTGGAAATCTCCTTGAATTTTTTACGAGAACCTTGAACTTTAATTATTTTTTGTTCGCTTTTTAAATAGTAATTTTAATGAAATGCAAAGAGTAATTTGAATTTCTTAACCTATTATGAAAAAAACATCTCGCTTAGAAAAAAATCTTGCTACTGAAAAGTGTTTTATTCATCAAGATATAATTTATCTTTTGTTTATTACGCAATAAATAAAGAGATTTCAAAGCACTTTTTCTAGACTGTACCAATTATTTTATAGATTGCAAAGAACAGACTTTAATATTGTGAATAATTCTATAAGTTTTTAATTTCTTCTCCGCTAATATAACATTGAAGTATAAATTTTGTTGGGGTATTCAACTTAGATATTATAAAAATTATTAGTTTAAAATTTCGATGTTAATTCAGTTTCAGAATTAGAATAAGCCATGGTTATACAACGGATTTTTTGAGGGGTTGATCACTCGGTTTTTGATTGTACACCAGATTTCAAAAGGTTACAAAATATTTCTAAAGATTTCAAAACATTTTAAACATTTCAATATATTTTAAATATTTTTAACATTTCATAAAGATTTCACGGATGTGAACGATTTAAAGAAGGCGCGCACACCAGATTTCCATAAAGATTTCACAGCGATTTCACAAATATTTTAAAGATTTAAAGGATTTCAAAGGTTTGAAAAAGGGTACAGTAATCCAGATTTAAAAAATTTGAAACCATTTCAAGAGGTTTTAAAACATTTTAGAACATTTCAAAAGATTTCAAATAATTCAACGATTTCAACGAATACAAAAGATTTTCCAAACAAAGATTTAAGAAAGATTTCATAAACATTTCAATAGATTTCACAAAGATTTCAAGACTTTAAATATCGTTTGTGATACTTCAAAAAATTCCAACGAATTCACGAAGATTTCAAAAGATTTCACAAAGATTTCAAAGGCTTCAAACATTTCACAAAGATTTCGAATATTTCACAAAGATTTTAAAACTTTCAAAAGATTTTAAAAAGGGTATATTTACCTGTATTTCTAAGCTTTTAAAATATTTCAAAGATTTTAAACAATTTCAAAATTTTTTAGGAGATATCAAATGATTTCACAAAAGTTTCAAAGATTTCATAAAAAATGCATAAAAATTTCAAAAGAATCCGAGAATTTCAAAGATTTCAACAAGGGTGCAGTACACCAGATTCCAAGGATTTCAAAACATCTCAAACATTTTGAACGATTTAAAAATTTTTGAGAAGATTTCAAATATTCGAGTGATTTGAAACGATTAGAAAAGATTTACGAAAGATTTCACAAATATTTCAAATAATTCATAAGGATTTCCAAAGATTTCATGAATTTCAAAGATTTTAACAGGGGTACAGTACACCAGATTTCAAAACGTTTCAAAGATTCTAAGCAATTTCAAAAGGTTTCGACACATTTGAGAAAATTTAAAAAAAAAATCAAAGATTTCAAATGAACACAAAAGATTTCGCAAACAAAGATTAAAGAAAGAGTTCGGAAATATTTTAAATATTTCATCAAGATTTTAAAAGATTTCAAAAAGTTACACAAAGATTTTAAAGATTTTACAAAAGCTTTAAAAAATTCCAAAATATTTCTCAAAGATTTCACCGAAATTTCAAGCTTTCACTAAGGTTTGTAATACTTCAGAAAATTCCAACGAATTCACAAAGATTTCAAAAGATTTCAAAGATTTTAATGATTTCAAAAACATTAAAAAGATTTAAAAATATTCCCAAAGATTTCACAAAGACGACTCATGTTCGCAAAAAATTAAGAATTTGTTTATTTATGATTCGGCTTTCTTTAGAAATTTTTGGCCAATAAAAAATAAAATGGCTCTTTTTTTACATGTATGAAAAACGTTTATTTCATTATTTGATGTAAAAAAAGGGGACCTGGAAAAATTTAATTTCTTGACCTGGAAAACCTGGAAAAGACCTGGAATTTTGTTCCTAAGAATCGCTAGACACCCTGAATAAGCATGTAATTGATTGGCGAAAGAAGGTTGTTTTGATTGTCTAGCTTTTTTACTTATGAAAAAGATACTTTGAAGTCTTTATAAATCAAAATGGATTAAATTTAAATAATTACTAGTGAAATTTTACAGATTCGATTATCGAAAACTGAGCCGAAGGTTAGTAGAAAATCAATAATTCGATTAGTTGAGACATTTTCCAATTCAGTAGTGGAAAGAAACTAATTGTTTGATGCAAATAAATAAATTCATTTAGGACGTCATAATTAGAAAAAAAGGCTATTAAAATGTATAACGGGAAAAATAGAACATTTTTTTTTAAATAACGCGATGGTGTTACATTTTTAACTCTATTGAAATAATGCTATATTGTGACATTGTAAACGTCACGTAGCCTGCCTCAGTTTGAAAACATGGCCTTCTGATTGTTTAAACAAAGTTGAGAAAAGTGAGAATTTTTTAGGCTTTTTCAGTTATAATGGATCAGTAGACTCGAAATTAATTATACATATTGAGGGCGCTACATGCGCTACATTCGAGTTCTGTTTTCGATTTTCAGAATTTTTTTTGGGTGGTCTATTTTCCTTATTTTCCATAGAAAATTGCAATTATTTAGCAAACCTTGTATAAATTATTTGCCTTGAATAAGCATCAGCTTGAATAAAAGTATAGAATTGATTGGCTAAAAAAGGTTGTTTTGATTGGATAGCTGTTTTTATCAAAATTGGCGAAATTTTACTAATTACTAATGACATTTTTAAGATTCGTTAAGCAAAAAGTGAGCCTCCGGAGATGAGAAGAAAATTACTTACTCGGTTAGATTAGTCGAGATATTTCCCAATTCAATAGTGGAAAGCAACTAAATGCTTGATAAAAATATATAAATTTATTTCGAACTGTATATAATAAATAAATAATAATAAAGAAAGGTTATAAAAATGGAAAACGTGGAAAATAGAAGAGTTTAATAAAAATAACGCCATGGTTTTTACATTCTTAACTCTATTGAAACAATTAGGTCATATTGTGAAATTGTAAACGTGACGCAGCCTGTCTCTAATTTTAAGAACATTGCCTTATGATTGTTTGCACAAACTTAACAAAAATAAGCATTTCTTCAATTTAAAAATAACTAGGTAACTATTAATAGGCTCAAAGTTAATTATACACATTCAGGGTCTTTATGCACTAATTTTTAACACAGTTCTGTTTTTAATTTTCAAAATTTGTTTCGGTTGTACATTTTTCTAATTTTTCAAAAAAAAAATTGCAATTATTCAAAAAACTGTGTAAAACTGATTTGCCTTGAATAAGAATGAACTTGAATGTCTAAAGAAGTTTATTTTTATTTTATAAATTTTTTCTTTCGCAAAAAAAAACTACTTTATTGCCTTTCTGAATCAAAATTGTTAAAACTTAACTGCTTACTAGTGAAATTTTACAGATTTTATTAGCGAAAAGTGGGCCACTAAAGACTAGTAAAAAATTACTAATTCGATTATTCAAGATATTTCCTAATTCAATAGTAAAAAACAATTAATTGCTTAGTTACAAAATTTAGAAGCTTTTTAATAGTTTCGAAAGATTTGAGATTATTTTTTTTAAGATTTCTGTGAAAATTTTAAATGGTTGAGGTTTTATTATAAAAGAATAATTTTAAGTTTTGAAGATTTCAATATGTGTGGAAAGAGAATATGGAAGATTTCGAAACAATTTTTATTTTTCAGGATTTAAATAATTTCTAGGTAAACTGAATTTGGCAGGGTGTCAAGAGAATGAAAAAAATGTTCTTGAGATTAATGGAAAATTTTTAAATGATTTTATTTTATTGAATTCTAAGAGAAAATTGAAAACGATTACAAAATATTTTGAATTATTTCCTAAAATTTTGAAAAAGAGTGTAAAAGATTTTAAAGCAAAATTTTGCAATTTTGCCATATTAGATCATTAGAAAAAATCTGAGTAAGTTTAAGAGATATTTAGAAGTTTTGAAACGATTCAAAAAGAATTAAAACTTATAAAGATATTTCACAAATTTGGTAAGGTTTCAAGAAAGTAAAAAAAATCGTTAGGTTTCTAAGAAAAATTAAAGTAAGTTTTTATTTTGGTAAATTAATTCAAAGAGAATATTTAAAAATCTGCCCGCTTCGCGGGCACATTCTCATGGCGCGCTTCGCGCGCGGCTCGCTTCGCTCGCAAGATTGAGCGCGCCTAGGGCGCGCGACTGTTGGATCTCGCGCTTCGCGCTCGATTATGTATTCACCTCGCGCTGCGCGCTCGGGCGTATTTGCATCGCGCTTTACGCTAGGCTCCTCTAGATTTTTGAACTTCGTGTTCGACTTCGATGAAAAGAAAAAGTTTGTTTGCAAATATTATAAAATTATCAAAACCTCTACATATTAAGTGATTGTTAAATTTGCTTTTATTTTAGACTGAAAAGGAACTTTATTTACTCAAGGTTCTATCGACCTTAAGGAACACATTCTCATCCAGACACTCGCGCTTCGCGCTCGATATTTGATTTGAAAATCATTTGAACCGTATGATAGAAACAAAAAAGTTTGAGCGCACTTACGGCGTGCGATTTGGTAAATACACTGAGCGCGCACTTTGTGCTTCGTGTTATATGTTCTTCATATACAAATTACTAAATTGGTATTTGATTTCAAATGAAAAGTAATGATATAATTCAGGCGACAAATTTTATTAGTTAACATTTTATTTTAGCTTGTGCCGTTTATCAAAAAAGTTAATTTTTTCATTTTGAATATATTCTTACCACAAAAATTGATTACGGGTGTGTAAGTCTTTTTTGAATGCACAATTTTTGTTCATTTATATGTTTTCGTACCTTGCATTGTTTTTTCAAAAATTTGATTTTTTTTACTGTCAATGTTATTTTCACGAATAAAACAAAAACCACGCATCCCAGCTAACCTGTTACCATCCTGAAAGGTTCCTGAATGATCACATGTTATCAGAGGAATTGTTACTTGTATCTCAGTCTCCTAGCAGGTAACGGCATAATCGCCGTAGTTTGCTAGGGAGGCTTGTTTGCAACCGTTCCCTGTCAGACTAGTAACATGGCGGTAACAGCCGGCAGCGATCTTCATTTATACATATACATTTTGGGTCTAACCTCTATAATGTAATTTCTTTTTCGTAAGGGTTCAGCTGATAAATATCTGTTTTTTTATAAAAGCTTTGTTCACATATTATCTCCCTTTTCTGGAACTTATTTATCGTTTAATTATGTTCCTTTCCAACATTTTTGCAAAAATATTCATAATTATAATTCCGAAACGATGTATATTTTGAGGTTAAGCTGTCATTGCACGTTGCGTTTCCAAACATCACTTTGTTACAAGCATGTGATTACAATGGCGGGATAATGTTACCTGCTTCGCTTGTAATTTGTTACTACTTTGAGTGGGAAATATATTGTCACTGGGTGACCAGCATGGAAGTCACCAGTGACTGGTTTTTTTAATCTTGTTACAATTATGTGACTATTCGGACTAGTAACTGTGTTAGCTGGGATCCTATCGAAACATGAGTCACAATAAATTTGTACCTCTTCCTTGGATGAACAAATTTTGTTTCGGTCATTTTTTCGTAGCTGGTAATATTCGTCTGAAAATTTGATTTTTCTATTTTCAATGCTATTTTTTACGAATAAAACAAAAACTACGCGTCATATCAAAAAGTGAATGATAAGAAATTTGTAGATCTTTTTTAGGTGCACAATTTTGGTGAGATGACCTTTTCTGGTATCTTGCATAGTTTTACAGCAAAATGGCTATTTTGATTTTTCATTAATTTTTTGTGCGATCAAAATTTGAATTTTTTATTTTTCGAAAAATTCAAAAAGTTGTTATGAAAATATTATAGGGCGTTCAGGAATCAACGTTTTTCTCCTCTTGACTTTTTTTCATATCGTGCGTTTTTCGGCTTAAAATGATCATTTTCGTTTGTTTTTTGGAATTTTGAAAATGCTATAACTCCAGTAATTTTTTTTTTATCACGAAAAGTCATAAGAATATTTTGTTCGTCATTTTGCGTACTACTAATAACCGTACATAGAATTTTCAAATCTTCCAAAAAAGTGGTCTCAAAAATTTTCAAAATGTGCTCACTTTTTGGATTTTCATCCAAAATAGCTAATTAACGAACTCGTTCTCTATTTTTCGGCCATAAAAAAGTGTGCCAAAGCTCAATCAAATCTGATCATTTTTTCGAAAGTTATCGTGGCTACAGACAGACAGACAGACAGACAGACTACAGACAGACAGACACCTTCGTAAAAATCGTTTTTTCTGACTCAGGAGGTCTCAAAACGTGGAGATTTGATGAAAACCGACTATGTCAAATTTTACATAAAACCAATACTTTCTCATTAGAATGAGAATGTAAAAAGATTTCAAAACATTTCAAAAGATTTTTAAAATTTTCAAAGAAGAATTTTAATTTTGCAGAATTTAAAATAAATGCAGAAAAAATTTGAATACTTTTAAAAGATTAGAAGGTTTAGAAAGTCTGCAAAGATTGAAAAAAAAAGAATTTTCTTATGATTCTTGGGGACATTTTAAATTATTATTTTTTTTTTTTAAATAAACTTAGAAAATTTTTCTAAAAGATTTCAAAACATTTCAAACGATATCCTAAAATTTCGAAAAATAGTGTAGAATATTTTAAAGCGAAATGTTTCAATTTGGTAAGATTAATCAATAAAAAAATCGAGTGAATTCCAGAAATATTTATAAGATTTGAAAAGATCCAAAAATAATTTTGAACTTTAAAAGATTTTACAAAATGTGCATTTTTAAAGATTTCAAACAAAAACTTTAGAAGATTTTAAAGAATTTTGAAAGTTTTCAAGAAAATAAAAAAATTTTCTTATAATTTCTGGGAATATTTGAAAGATTTTAAGGCAATTTTTTACATTTTTAATGATTTTTCAAAATTTTAAGATAAATTCTAGTCAATTAAAAATATTTTAAGGAATTTAAGAGTTTTTGAGTAGATAAAAAAGATTTTAAAACTTAGAAACATTTCCGAAAATTTATCAAATAGTTTTTGATTCCTTCCAAACTTCTAAAAGTCCTAAAAATATCTTTTAAAAAGAGTCGAATTTTTGCTAATATTTTTTAAGATCCTGTGAAATAAAAAAAAAAATGTCTTTAAAATCTTCTAGATTATTTTTTGACACATCTGCAATATTCAAAAATCTTTTTCAAATTTCTCAAGAATCTTATAACAATTATTCATATAAATTTAAAAACAAACTGATAATACTTCTCTTCTTGTGAGTAATTTTAATATTTGTATGACTAAAAAAAGGATTTGAAAAGCATTCAGTTTTTCATCAAAATATTGTTTTATTTATTTCTAGACAATACTTCATCTAAAAAACCTTTTTTTTTGTTTAAAAAACTTCTATTATGACTTAAACGTAATACAAAAACGTTACGTAACGGCGGAGAGGGGGGGGGGGTGTTACGATCTGTCGATATATATACCCCCCCATAATGCATGGGGGGGGGGTAAAAAAGGTCGTAAATAATGTTACGTAATATGTGAACGCTCCCCAAGAAGATTAATTGTCTACCAAAGAAGAAGAAGAATTTTCAGCAAAAATGCGTGAATTTTTAACCAATTAGTTGAATTTTAAACTAGAAATTATCATTTTTCAAATAAAAATATAAATTTCAAAGCCAGCCATGTAATAGTTGCATTTTAAGTTTAAAGAAATTAATTTTCAACAACAAAAAAACACGCATTTTTAACAAAACATTTAAATTTTCAACCCAAGACATGAATTTTTGACTAAAGTGACGAATCTTAAACAAAAAATTGATTTTTTATAAAGTAGTTGAGAAATGATTAAAATTATCGTACACTGAAGCATTTTAACCCTTCGCGGTGAGCTCCAAAGATTTATAGTGGCTTGCTTTAATAAAAAATTTATTTGGTCATATGGATCAAATGACGAAATAGAATGTTTTTTATCAAACCTCTACTGATACTGACTTTATCGTTAAATTATCTAAAATTATGTAAAATTAACAATTAATCGTGACTGAAAACTAAATGACAAGATCGTCATTGATCATCTTGTGCTTTCAACTCATCATAAAATCTAGAAAACCATTCCTAAAACTTTGTAAAATTCATAAAATCAAGTAAGAATCTTTCTCTTAAAATCTGAACCAGAACCTAAATAAATATTGCGTGATTGCTGAGATAAAATTTCATGATTCAGGCAAATTCTATCCTAGTTATTGAGACAAATATTGTCCGAGGAGGAGGGGGTGAAATTTTTTGATTTTTTATGGGTACCATCGACTCCAGCGATTTTTAACCATTTTATAATATCATTAAAACAAAATGTTTTCTTCTACAGGTCGAAATTCGAAACAAATCAAAATAAAATATACCTTTTAACTTTTATTAAGGTCAAATATTTATTCAAAGAATGATTATATGATAGCTATGATACTGATAATAACTATGTGTGGATTATGCCAAGGGTGAGAGCGGAATATTTGTGTGAGAAAGGAGAGAAAGGAAGTCAGGAGCTTATAGCGAGGATGAGATGTGGGTGCATGGAGGGTTTTAATAGGTTCTGGCTCCCTAGGGAGAAGAGGATGTGTGAACTATGTTGGGGGATGCAAGAGTGAAGCACTGGTTGGAGGAGTGCGTAGAGGTGGAAAGGAGTGGGATAAGCATGTTGGTATTAATGCATGAAAGGGGGGACAAAAGGGCAGTAGCATGGGTGAAGGGAGTGTTGGGTAAGATGCAGAAGAAGAGAAGGAAGCAGGAAGAGGAATGGAGAAGGAAAGATTGTAAATAGGAGAGGAGGTGGATATAAGTAATCTGTGAATATTGTAAATAGTAGATAAGTATTAGGTATTAGCCGCGGAAGCAGAGTTTGGCAATGCGAGAAAGTAGGGACATGCGAGGAAGGCAAGGCGATAAGAGCGTGCGGTCTTAGAGATAAGGTATGGATGGGTGTTAGTTTTTAAGGGTTAGTTTTAAGAAAATTCTGTAAAAAATGAAATTATAAGCAAGACAATTTTTTAAGGCCAGCAGGCTGAAAAATAAACGTTTATCTCTCTCTGATAACGCGACGAATATCGTATTTTTATATTCTCCCGAATTATCATTCCACGGGGAAACCTTTTTTATGATTACGCAGCAATCACGTAATATTTATTTTTGTCCTCGGTCCAATAAAATAACTTCGACTTCGGCAGATTCAACGCCATATAAACTTTCAAACGGTTATTGTAACAATAGATCGTCTTTCGACAACAATTGTTATAAACAAATACACTTATATCGCAGTTTTAAACAAAGAAAATTTTTCTGTTTTTCAGAATAATTTATTTTCATCTGAAGAATAATATCCTCACACAATGTCAGGGATTTTTTTTTAAAGTCAGGGAATTTTTTCGAGAGGATGCTTAATTTTTTTTTAATTGCAATATTAAATTGAATAACAATGATTCTTTATTTGTAAAAGTAGCTTTATATTACTGTATCGAACTATTTTATTGAAAAATAGCTTTTTTTTTGTTTGAAATCAATTTTTTAAACTGAAAATTTAACTATTCTGTTTTTGGTTGAAAATTGGTCGGTTTAGTTGAAAATTCTTGCAGTTTGTTGAAAATTCGTTCTTTTCTGGTTGAAATATCAACTACTACATTTTTTGTTCCGAATTCATCTTTTCTGAATGAAGATTTAATTACTTGGCTGAGAGTTACTCTTTTGTTAAAAATTAATTTTTTGTTGTTGTTAAAGATTCATCATTTTAATTGAAAGTTCATCTCCTTGGTTGAAAAATGAGCTATTTTGTTAAAAATTCGTTTTTTACTTGGCTGAAAATTAATTTTTTTACTGAAAATTGAAACCATATAATATAGACTATATATAAACAATGTTGAAACTTTAACTATGTTGTTGAAATTTTGTTTTTTTTTTTCTGTGAAAATTTTTTTTTTTTACTGAAAATGTAACTATGTCAATATTTGGTTGAAATAATATCTTTTTTAGTTAAAAATATTGACTTTTTTGGTAGAAATTAATCTTCTGGACTGAAAATTAATCTTTTTGTTTGAAATTTAATGATTCTAGTTAAAGACTAATCATTTGAGTTGAAAATGCATGTTTTTAGTTTCAAATTCAACTATTCCAGTTTCAAATTCATCACTTTGTTTGAAAATGTTTTTTTTTTCTACCGTGAAATGCATCTATTCCAATTGGAAATTATATCCTTTCAGTTTAAAATTCATCTCTTTGGTTAAACGTTAATTTTTAACTGAAAATTTAAATATTCAATTCGTGGTTGAAAATTCATGTATTTTATTGAAAATTCGTGTTCTTTAGTAAAAATTACTCTTCTTGGTTGAAAATTCATCTTTTTGGTCGAAAAATTAACTATTCCAGTTGAAGTATGATCATTTCAGTTGAAAATTCATGTATTTTTTTGAAAAATCGTCTTTCTGATAGAAAATTCATCTTCTTGGTTGAAAATTTAAGTATTCCAGCTAAATATTCATAATTTTAGTTGAAAATTCATGTTTTTGCTTGAAAATAAAACTGCTTGGTTGGAAGTTAAATTAAATTTGTTTTAAAAATAAATCTTGTTTTTTTTTGTGGAAAATTAATTTGTGTGACTGAAAATTTAACATCCATTTTTGGTTGAAAACTTATATTTTTAAGTTCAAAATTCAGCTATTTGTTTAAAAATTGATCTTTTTGGTTGAAAATTCAACTATTTGGTTAAAAAATCATCTATCTTTTTGAAAATCCAAATTTTTACTTGAAAAGTTACGAATTTTAATCGGTTTAAATTGAATTTCATATAGTGCCCACATTAATTTTACCAAAATATGCACTGAATTTTAAGTATAAGTAGATAAAATAAAAATTTGTTTGAATTATTATTCAAATTCATGGACTTTAAGAGACAAATTAAAAAAATGATTAATTATGTTTTAGTATTATTTAATTATTTAATTAATTGATCGTGCTAAAATATTTAAGAATATCTTGTAATATTAATTGAATTCCTAGAAACTGAAAAAAAACATTATTTATAATAAACTCGCGAAACTGTATACATATTCCGAGTCGATTTTTTTAATATATAAGAAATATTTGAATGGCTCCATGCTATGAAAAATTATACCTGGAAAAAATTTGAGATACCTGGAAAAAACCTGGAATTGTCAGGGAATTTTTCTCCAGGATTTGAGTAGACACCCTGTAATATCATATAATCAATATATATTTATATAATATAATAGTATACCATTAAGCCATTTCCCTTTCGGGGTAGGCGTGACACTACCCGATTCGGGTAGTGTTTCTAGGTTGATAACTTGTAGTAAATAACTACAAGTGTGGGTTCACCACACCCACGATGTGCCAACAGCACTCAGTTTTCTCGAATGGTCACCCATCCAAGTGCTAACCGCGCCCAACGCTGCTTAACTTCAGTGATCTGACGAGAACTGGTTTTTTCAGCGTGGTATGGCTGTTGGCTAATAATATAATATATATATAATATAATATAATAAAATATAATAATATAATATAATATAATAATAAAATTATATAATATAATATAATATATATATATATCAATATAAAAAATATGTATACACAAAAAACATCCAATTTGAAAATTACGTTCCTGACAAGAAATTATGTAATTTTTGACAGAATCAATAAATCCACTGCGTCGAAACGTTTGGTTCATTCATTATTAATTAATTTAATTCAATTATTTTCGACCCTGAAGCCAAATTCATCAATAACTAATTTCCAATGAAATTATATTTTAGAAGAAATTATTTTTGATAAAGTTAAAATTTTTTGAAATATTCATAAATTTGTAATTATTGTTTAATCTTTTTAAAACTTTGAAAGCTATTAAATATCTTTCAAATCGATGGAATTTTTCCTAACTTTTTTTTTATTCTGCTTAATTATAAAAATTCCCTAAAATCCTCTGGATGTTTTTTTTACAATTCCAGATGATCTACTGCATATTCCTCGGTACATTCATATGAAGTGAAAAATAAGTTAATTGATGACGGCAACATTTGTGCGCCGAAACGTTTGGTTCATTCACTAATTGAATTCAATTATTTTTGACCCTGAAGCCAAATCCGTCAACAACTAATTTCCAATGAAGTAATATTTTAGAAAAAAATATTTTCGATGAAGTTAGACACTAGATTACAATATTACATAAGATTACAAGCGATTACATACGGGATTGTGCAAGGTTACATGGTGATACGTAATATTACATGCGATTACATGGGATTTCAAAATATTACAAGAGATTACACGGAATTAAAACTAAATAACGCAACTGAAAGAAGAGATACAAAAATTAGTAATAATTTAAGGGTCTGTGTCTTTACGTACAAAAATTTAAAGAATTAATATCGGAATTAATGCAGAAATATAATTGGTATTTAAAATTTTTTCTCAAGTTCTATATTCGATTGAACAAACAATTAAGTTTAAATTTTATTGTTGAGAAAATAAAAATTGTTGCATATTTTTAAATATTTTTTTCCTTGTGAAATTATAATATTTAAAAAACTGAATGTCATTACTTAAGGAAAGTTTCTGAAATAAGTTAAAATTTGTATCATTGTTTAAAAAGTAGACATAATTTTTTAATTTTTTCCGTGAAAATGAGGCATTGGTAATTTTTGGTAATTATAATATATAATTAATTGGCTGTGAAACCGAAGGTGTGACGTGTCAAGGTCCCAAAGTTTTTTGAATAAGGGTTTCCATACCTTTTTTCTTAATAATTTTTTTTCTCTGAAATCAATTATTTTTTAAGAATTTAGATAGTATTTAAAAATTATACTTTCTTAAATGCATGCAATTATACCATTAATTTGATAATTCCACAGTGAAGAATGATAAAAGAGAAATATTCGAACAAGGGTCAAAGAAACTTAAAACGAACGAATGCAATAATAATTTAGCGAAATAGATACAAGGGATATAAAGCCTATAAAGGTACTATAAGCAACTGAGTTTTATTTTTATTCTAAGATTTAAAAAGTTTAACCAAAGATTACGAGAAATTACACAACATTACATGAAATTACACAAGATTACATTGGATTACGCATGATTACAGAGATTACAAGGAATCGCATAGATTTACATGGGACTTCAAGATTACTAAAGATAAGGAATAAATAAAAAAGTATATCTTTTCTAGTTTGGTTCAAAGATACTTCACTACTTTTAATAGTTTTAATTATGCTAATTTTGCACTTTCAGACTTTTTTGAAGTGGTCTAAGAACTAAATTTAAAAAAATTTTAATGAAAAATATTTTGAAAAAAAATTGTAAATATGTATGCCATTAACTAAACACAAGAAAAGCTTAATTTTTTTGGTGTTTCAATTTTTTTTTAATTTAGGGGAAAAACAGGCAATTTCCGTAAAGAATTTTAATTTAGATTTTTGGGACAGGGTATATTCCGTTAAGAATTATACTTTAGACTTTAGGACCAAAAGTTTTCGTAAAGAAATATTAATTGACTTGGAACAGAAAATCTTTGACATGGATCGGGAATTTTGGAAAATAATTTCAATTCTGATCTAGAAGATGGAAATTAAAAAAAAAATCCCTGTTCGAATTCAAAATTATAATTTATTAACAAAATTCTTTGTTCCAAATCAGAATTATAATTCTTTTCCAAAATTCCCTGTTCTGAAACAGAAAGCTTTGAAATCTTTTGAAATGTTTAGAAATCTTTAAAAATAAATTGAAATCATTCTGATCTTTTGAACTTTTTTTAATTAACCCGGAGAAAACCGCGAAATGACCTGGAATTTAAAATCATCCGTAGGGTCACCTACGCTATAGTAATATTTTTTACAAAAATGTCAATAATGGATTAGACATGTGAGTCAATGAAACATTTCACTGAAACATATTAAAAGTTTCATGAAACAATGAAACGTTTCATTAGAACAAAATTTCAGAAGAGTTCGAAAGTTTCACATTATATTAAATTCAATTTGAATTTTTAATGAAAGAGTTAAAAGACGAATATTGGACTACCATGTAATTAAATTTTCAACCAACAACTATTTATCAGTTAAGAGATGACACAAATTTAAACGAAATTATTAAATTTTCAATTCAAAAATATTCTTTTTTACCTAAATAGATTTAGTTCCTACCAAGAAGATTAATTTTCTAACAAAAAAGACTTATATGACGAATCGTTAACCAGAATAGTTAAATTTTCAGTCAAAAAAATATTATATTCAACAAAAAAAAGCGAATTTTCAAGAAAATCGTTACATTGCAACTAAAGAGATACATTTTCAACTGGAATAATTAAATTCTCATCAAAAAAAGTTAATTTTCAACCAAATAATGTAATTACCTACCAAAATAGTTGAATTTTCAACCCAAATAAAAATGAATTTTCATCAAAATAATTACATTTTTAACCAAGTATGTAATTAAATTTCCAACCAAACACGACACATGCTCAACCATAAATATAATAATAAACTTTTTAACCTAATAGTGGAATTTCCAATCAAACAGTTGCATTTTAAATAAAAAGCTTGACATTTCTACCAAAAGAGATGAATTTTTAAACCAAAAAAGACGAATTTTCAACCAAACAGTTGAATTTTCAACCAAATTGTTAAATTTTGTACAAAACAGTTGAATTTGCGACAAAAAAGTTAAAATTCAATTTTCTACCAAAAAAGACGAATTTTCAATAAAATACATGGATTTGCAATTGAATTAATTTTCAACCAAACATGGATAGATAAATTTTCGGTTCAAAAAATTAGTTGAAAAAAAATTTCAACAAAATAGTTAAATTTTCAACCAGGGATGAATTTTCAACTAGAATGATAAATCTTGATAAAAAAATGAATTTATAATAAAGGAGTTCACCTTTTAACCAAGTATTTGAATTTTTAACCCAAAAAGATGAATTCTCAACGAAAAATGTAATTTCTGGTACTTCAACCAAAAATGATTTGAATATTAAATAAAAAATAGTTCAATACAATCTAAAAAATTGAATTTTCAACAAAATAGTTGAATGCTTAACCATGACAGTTTATGTTTGAAGCATTTTCAACCAAACAGTTGCATTTTTAATTAAAAATTAAATTTCTACCAAAAGAGATACATTTTTATCAAAATGATTAATCTTTCAAATAAAAAAGATTTTTCAGTCAAGAAAGAGAAACAATCTTAACCAAATTGTTGAATTTTCAACCCATACAAATTTTCAACCAAAAGGAAATTCTCAACATAATAATTAAATTATCTGCCAAATAATTGAATTTGTATATTAATATTTACGTTGCATCATATTATTGTTAATATTAACATTGAATGTTTAAATTTAATAATCAACAGCATTTTTGAAATATTTAAAAATTGCCCGCTTTAATATTTAAAACTTTTGAAATTTTGAAACTTTTTATTTGACCAAAGTTTCATGAATCTTTACAACCCTATAATGGATCCTTTACTTTCCACAGCTCATCCCTCTTTACTGCGTCGTGTTTTTTGGATGCTCTGCTGTTACTTTCTTCGGGATAAGAGCAGCCTTGAAGAGTCCTGATGTCTCATGGAACATAAAAAAAAATCCGGAACCTTGGCAAGAATATGCAAATAAAAAATACGAGAAGGTATGTGTATTTTTCTCATTAAAGACTTCATGTTTAGGGGTTCAGAGCCCCTGGCTTAAACTCTTATAGTTTCGGTCGGGTGTCCGTCCATCGTACTTGTATCACAAGACTCGATACAAGTTTCGAGACGATATATTTGAGACGAGATTCAAAATAAGATTCTAGAGGAGAGTAGATTCGAGACGAGACTAGATTCGAGACAAGGCGAGATTCAAGACGAAACGAGACAAAATTCGAGACGAGGCGAGATTTAAACGACTTAATAGACTACGAAACGTTTTTTGTATGCGTATTTCACCTACTTTGACTATTTTTTTTTATTAATACTCTTTCTTCCAGCTCCTGGACCCAGCTGGGAAAAGAGGCTATAAAGATCATCTCCCGAGACCCAACTCTGTCTGGGATTGAAGAACAGGAAGGCTAAATGAAAAGGAATATCTGCGTTAGTATTCATACATTTCAAGAGTGAAGCCAAATATGTACTAATCAAAAAGGTTTCACATATCGTACTCTATTCTTAGTGATCTTACTTTATAGATTTTTATGTTCATAAATAAATATATAATATAAATATATAATAAATGTATCTTAAGCAAATAAATACAATTTAAACATGCCTGCAGTGTGTTTTTTATTTGTATGCATTGTGACTTCACCATTTAAATAAAATATATAAATAAATATAAATAAAATTTTTTCGAAAATTCCAACCAATCTTTCAATTATCAAATTTCACATTTTTCAATAAATTTATTTTTTAAATGTTAGCGGAAATGAATTATTGGCATTATTACCAAGAAAATTATTGGGAATTGCGCATTTAAAATCAATTGTCTGAGTGCAAAAGGCAATTAATCGAAACACGAAGATGTGCATCGACAGCAAGGAAATTCCAGTGCGCATATTGAATTGTAAAATTACAATCAGTTTTAGAAATTAAATCATTCTTTAGTCTTTTTGAAACAGTCTGTTTTTATGTTTAATACAAAATAATACTAAAAGCATAATTTTTGCTAAAAATTGTTCAAATTAATTATAAATTATACATTTTGAAGCTCAAAACATTTGATATATTGTATTAAATTCATGAAAATATTTTTGAGGTCAAATATTTATCAATATATTAAACTACAATTTATGATTGTATTGATGAACTTTTAAAATTTAATAATAAACTGCTTTGCAATTCAATAAGAATTTTTTTGCATGCAATAGTTACCAAAGTAGATGATACTTATTATCAGCTGCGATGTTTATTTATTATCATTCTTTTTAATATAATTTTTCTCTTGGATGTTTGACAAAATTATGAAAAATGAAGCAAACTACAATGAAAATCGTGGCCTTTATGAAACATTATTAGCACGATTTTAATTTTTATTTGATGAATTTTTTCAAAATTTCAATAGAAATAAACATATCAGCTTGTAATAAATATAGTTTACTTTATTAACTTCTGTATGAAAAATAATTTGTTCTTGTTGAATTTTAATAGTTTATTAATAGTGTTAAGTTCGTCAATAAAAAAGTTTA
Source organism: Andricus curvator (assembly GCA_932195095.1). Classification (NCBI taxonomy): domain Eukaryota; kingdom Metazoa; phylum Arthropoda; class Insecta; order Hymenoptera; family Cynipidae; genus Andricus; species Andricus curvator. The sequence goes on from CAKNYM010053427.1 coordinate 563,158, forward strand.
TTGAAGTTTCAAATATTGGTAAATTTTACCTGAAAAATAATTTGATAAATTTACATGGTTGCCACAGCCTAATTTGCTTGACCTATTTAAACTGAAAACGTTACTAAAATTGACACATTTTCTGACCCAAAAAGTGAATAAAAGTTACTAATATTCTTTTGAATTCAAAAGAATGCAAAAGTGAATTTTAACGAATTCTGGATAAATTCATAAGAATTTAAATGAATTGAAAGAAATCCACAAATGTGTACTCATTTCAGTAAAATTGGCGTGAATATAGAAGAATTTTAAAGAATTCAAGAGACTGATGAAATTCATAACAAAATTTTTTAAATTAGGAAAATTAAATTCAAAATAAATTAAAATTTATACTCCTCTTTAACGTCCAATATACCAACGATAAAATTTCAAATTATAATTCAAATTATTCAAATAATTCATATGACAAAAACCAAAATAAAAAAAGAGGAAAGAAGAAAGAGATCTTTTTCTTTTTTAAATCTGAATAGACATTTGCGAGTGTTTTTTCTAAATTTGATTGTTGGATTCTTGTCTTTTTTTTAACTTTCAAGAATTTCGTAGTTAAAATTTAAAAAAAAACCATCGGACTTCAGGCAAATTCATCATTTAAAGTAAATTGGGAAAAAAAAATTTTTTAAACCAATAAAATAAAATTCGAGTGAATTTTGAGGAATTTAAGGGTTAAGAAAAAGAATTCGACGAAGTTCATAAACATTCAAGTGGATTAAAATCTATTAAAAAAATATTTTTTTAAATCGTTGAATTCATTAAATTTGGAGTGAATTTTGAAAATTTCAAGGGAATTCAAAAGAATTTAAAAGAATTCAGGATAAATTAATAAGAATTCAGGGTGAATTCCAAATGATTTCAAATTCTTCTTTAGGATGTATTGTGTGAATTTAGAAGAACAAAGTGAAAATTAAAAAGAATTCAGAGTGACTAAAGTGAATTTAAATAAATTGAAAAAGAATCCAAAATATTCCATTGATTTCAGTAAAATTGGAGTAAATTTAAAAGAACTCGAGAGAATTCGATGAAATTCATACGATTTCAAGCCGAACTAAAAACAATAATGTGAATGGAACACTTTGTTCAAAATCCAAAAAAATCTGATAAAATCCATAGAAATTCAAGGTGAATTAAAAAAAAATGTTATGCCAAAAAGATCCATTGAATTCAGTGGATTTCAAGAGAATTCTAAAGAATCAGGTACAATAGAATTCCAAAGAATTCGGTGGAATTGAAAAAAAAATTCTAGATAAATTAAAAAAAATCAAGTGAATGGAACAAAATGTTTAAAATCCAAAAAAATTGCATTATTGAATTTAGCTAAATGGGAGTTAGTAAATAAGAATTTGAACAAGATCCGTATTCCATAAGAATTCAAGGTGAATTTAAAAGTCTTGAGGGTGAATCAAGAAAAAAAAATCTAATCCAAAAAAGACTTGTTGAATTCAGTGAATTTCAAGGAAATTTCAAAGAATTCAAAGAATTAAAAAGTGATTTGAGAAAAAAATTGACTATATGGCAACTCTGTAAATTCAACACCTTGTATCAAACTTGTTGACTTTAAACATTTATAATTTAGAACCATAGAGAAGTCTCCTTCATTTTTGGTTGAAAATTCAACTGTTTTTTTGAAAATTAGTCACTGGCTTCAAAATTCAACAATTTGATTGACATTTTTTTTCCTTCTTGAGTAAAAAATTTTGTTTGATTAAAAATGTATCTATTTTGTTCAACACTGGTCTTTTTGGCTTGAATATTCATTTTTTTTTTTGTAGAAATTTCATATTTTTTTTATAGAAATGCCTTGTCATGTTCAAAATTAATCTGTTTCAATTGAAAATTAAGTTTTTTTGTTGAAAATTCAACCGTTTTGTAGAAAATTCCACTATTTGGTCGAAAGTTGAACTATTTGGTTAAAAAATTCATTTCTTTGATTGAAAATTGTTTATTTTTAGTACAAAATTCATATATTTTGTTAAAAATTCGTCTTCTTGATTTTTCTACAAAGCTTTTTGGTCTGGAAATTCAACGTTTTGGATGCATTTTTTTTCATTTGAAAATTCCTCTCTTTTGGTATAAATTTCATCTTTTTTGTTAAAAATGCAACTTATTAGTTAAAAATTAATCTGTTTCGATGGAAACTCGTTTTTAGTAGAAAATTTATGTATTTTGTTAAAAATTCGTCGTTTATGGTAGAAAATTAATCCTTTTGGTTCAAATTGTAACTTTCTTGTTGAAAATGTATGTATTTTGATATAAATTCGTTTTTTTTTTGTAGAAAAAAAATCCTTTTGGTAGAAAATGTAATCTTGTTGAAAATATATCTTCTGAGGTTGATTATTTATTTATTTTTTAATAAGAATTCAACTATTTGGTTGAAAATTCAACTGTTTGGTTAGAAGTTAACGTTATTGAAAATTCATATTTTCCGATTGAGAATTGAACTGTTTTGTCCAAAATTCGTTGTTTTAATTGAAAATTTAACTATTCCATTTTTCATTAAAAGTTGGTCTTTTCAAGTTTCAAAATTTACGTATTTGGTGGAAAATTTATGTAATTTGTCGAAAAACGTCTTTTTTATAGAAAATTAATCTTCTTGGTTGAAAATTCAACTGTTTTGTACAAAGTGCGTCTTTTTGGCTTGAAAGTGCAACATTTTGGGTGACGTTTTTTTTCTTTATTAACTGAAAAGCTTTTCTTGGTTAATATTTCAACTCTTGGTAAAAATACATCGTTTTGATTTGATAATTCATTTCTTTTAGTAGAAATTTCATCTTTTTTGGTTAAAAATTAATCTGTTCCGTTTGATAATGAACTTTTTGTGTTGAAAATTCAACTATTTGACTTTGTTAAACATTCATTTCTTTGGTTGAAAATTCAACAATTTGTTTAAAAAAATTTTTTATTAAAATTTAACTATATCATTTTTGGTTGAAAATTTATTTTTTTTTAGCATAAAATTCATGAATTTTGTTGAAAATTCATCTTTTTAGTTTAAAAATTTAATTTTTTGAAACAAGAATTCAACTATTCTGTTGGAAATTCAACTGTTTTGTACAAATTTAATTTTTTTTAAATTGCAAATTATTTTTTTTATAATTAATATTTATAATCAACTATTCTACTTTTGGTTACATGTTATTTTTTCCAGTTTAAAAATGCAACCACTTGGTTGAAAATGTATGTACGTAATTGATCGAAAATCCATTTTTTTTGGTATAAAATTAATCTTCTTGGTTGAAAATTCAACTTTTTTCTACAAAGCTCGCCTTCTTGGCTTGGAAATTTAACACTTTGGATGAAATTTTTTTTTTTATTGACAAAAAAGCTATTCTTGATTAAAATTTCAACTCTTGTTAAAAATTCATTTTGATTTGAAAATTCATCTCCTTTAGTAGAAATTTCATATTTTTTTGTTAAAAATTCAACTTTTTGGTTGAAAAAGAATCTCTTTCAGTTGAAGATTCAAGTATTTTCTTAAAAATTCGTCCTTTTTGGTTAAAGGTTAGAGCAACTATTACATTACATTTTCTTTAATTAATTATTACCTACATTTTTTATTGAGAATTCTTTTTTTTTTGCAAATTCAATTACTTGGCTGAAAGTTGAAATAATTTGTTAATTTATAAGAAACAGTAAGATTTTGCCAAAAACCTCCCCTCCAACCAATTCGTCTTAAGTTATTTTTCGATGACCCCTAAATAAATTCACGAAAAAACTTTAGTCGGCAAAAATTACTTAAGATAAAAATATACTTTTTCAAAAAGGGCCTGATAGATTTTTTTTTGTTTTTGGCCTTAAGAAACCCGTGGGATATATAAAAAAACGGGATGTCATGAAATGAGCACCAGTAAATACACCCATAGTACTTCGCAGCGGTATTTTTTGTTAAAACTTCATTTTTTAAACTAAAAATTTAACTATTCCATTTTTGCCTGAAAACTTATATTTTTTAATGGTAATTTACTTTTTTCAGTTGAAAATTCATGTATTTTGTTGAAAAATCGTCTTTTTTGGTAGAAAATTAATCTTCTTGGTTGAAATATCAACTAATAAATTTTTCGTTGAGAGTATTCATCTTTTGGGGCCGTTCAAAAAATACGTAAAGGTTTTTTCTGAAAATCTTGAACTCCCCCCTACATAACGCTTTTTCTATAAAGGTGCCCCCCCCCCCAAAGACGTTACGTATTTTTTGAACGGACCCTTTGTTTTTGAAAATTCAACTAATTAGTTGAAAATCATTCCTTTGTTAAAAGTAATTTTTTCCTTCCAGAAAATTCATTGTTTTTGTTGAAAATTCGTATTTTTGTTTGTTAAACATACATTTTTTTAACTCCTCTATTTTTTGGTTGAAAATTGATATTTTTTTAGTTGAAAAGTCATGTATTTTGTTGGAGATTCATATTTTTTGGTCGAAATTCAACTTTTTTAAATTCGTCTTTTTCGTTGAATTCAACTATTTTTTTAATAACATCTTTATGGTTTAATTAACAACTATTGTATATTTCATTACAAAAATATTTTTTTGTTGCAAATTCATTTTTTATGTATTAATTAATAATTACATATACATAATAATTATATAATAATGATATTAGGTATAAGTTTTGATTGAGATGAAAAAAAGAAGCTGAAAGAATTCTTCTTAATATCATTTATTTATAAATAAATCGTGCGAATGCAGATGCAATAATGAAAACGTCAAGAAGCGGTATTACGATCTGAGTTCTTAACATTTGCCACCGTCTCGATAAAAACACGTGATTTGGTAATAATAGTTAAGATATTAGGTTACAATATAATATAAAGTTGCATCTTCATCGTTTTAACGCCTCATTACGACCCAACTTTCATTTACCAATTAATCTTCTATTTATAACTTGACGTCGCTTTATTATAGTAATAATAATAATATATTAGCTGTATAATTACAATAATCATTATTATATAATATAATAGCAATATTTCGCAATCAACATCGTTAAGAGACAGATACGACAATCTTCGTTTGTATATTCGCTTTATTTTATTCTTTTATCATTATTTAAATATCTATTTACGTTAACAACTAAAACACGAGGGACCGCTGGACATTAGACGATATCTTAAGACCTAACGATAAAAAAGAAACAACCTCCGTCAAGCGCTTACTCCCTATCGTGTTCCGTTCAAAATCTTAAAACCTTCTCACTTTTTTCGTTTCTTATCGACTTATCTGCGTTGGCCACAAAACGGAACACCTCGGCGTCCTACATAAAAAAGGGGACAGTGAATGTTATTGGCTTAAAAGACCGCTGATCGAGTAACGATCGTTTTGAAAAAGGGCGTTTTTTAATGGTCATTCGTTAATACTTCAATATTTGCCTCTTCTCGATCAAGGGCTGAGTATCGTCGAAAGGAGGATGCTGGAGAAGGAATGAGAGTTGTCTATCAAAAGGAACGATATCGAGACAGAATCAGAAAATCGATTATTTTCGATTTCGCCGTTGTTTGCCAACCAACGGTTCAATAAATCGCTACGTTTTACACATTTTTTTCCCTGTTTATTATTTCTTACTTAGACATATTCATTACTTCAGAATATTAGTTATCGATCAATCGGATCTTGATTCTCACTCGAGTCGGTCTCATCAGCAAACTGCTCATATGATGAGTTTGATGTCCTAGGTGGTTGTTTCGCCTGCCTATTTTAAAAGTTTCTGTTCCCTCTGTCGAAAACGGCTCTTGTTGCCGGAATCAACCGCGATGTCTCGTATTCGTTGCCTTCCTCATACGCACTTTAAGCGTATTTCTTGGTACGCTGCTAAAAAAGCCATCTCTCTAGAACACTTCTCACTTTTCCCTCTTTACTGTCGACTCTTCAAGAATTACGAATGCGCAGCAGCAGCTTATTCTTCCTTCGTAGGCTCTGCCTTCTTGCCGAGAGGAATAGCCGCCTTCACTCTGCAACAATTTGTTCATATTAGCAGGGCTCGTATCGAGGAAAAACACTATTTTTACGCAAATATATTGTGACCGAATCCATTTCAAATCAGGCAGATTCTACACTTGAAGTCGCAGAATCTCTCAGGATGAAAATTTATGTTATTTTTTAAAGGAAATTAGGCGATACGTATTTTTGCGATTTGTGAAAAAAAAATTATTTAAGTTAAGCGTATTTGAATTTTTTGCTTTGATTACAAAAAAATAAACAATTTTTTCTTTAAAATTTTATAACTTGTGGCCTAATTGAGATATTGGAGAATTGACATTTTTTTCTTGAAAATATTAAAAGTCGATTTTCTAAAAAAAATGCACGCTTATATTTTTTGTCAATTTTTTGCATTTTTCTTGCAACCAACAACAGACACTAAAAAATGTTCCGAAAATAGCTGGCACAGTTAAAAAAGTTCTACAAAAATTTCTTTACTCATTTATGATATCTTGAACCATTTTCTAAAAAAATAAAGAATTCACTATTTCTTTCGGAAAACTGCAGTTTTACCTATTATTGTGAATCTAAATTTGCATAGAAACATTAAACTATCACAGAATGATACAAAAAAATCAATAAAGACATTTTTGAATTTTAATTGTCCATTTATATATAAAATTTTAAAACACAAGTAGAAGAACTGGAAACATATGGGCAATTTCTGTGAAAAGGGGTATCCCCACCTTTTTTATTTAAAAAAATATATTTTTTATAAATTTTTGTTTATATAAACAAGATATTCTATAATTTTTATGCAGGCTAATCCATTTTTGTGGGCAAGAGAATTTTTTTCTTTATAATTATTGAATTCTTTACTTTTCTCGAAAATGGTACAAGATATCATAAATGAGTAAAGACATTTTTTTTAGAATTTGTTTACCTGTGCAAACTATTTTCTTAACATTTTATCGTATCTGTTGTTGTTTGCAATAAAAATGCGAAAATTCGATTTTATGAAAAAAAATTCTCCTGGCCACTTAACTCGCATAAAACTTGCAAGACATTTTCCTTATGATAGTGTAAATTCAAGAAAAAAATGATAAAAATAATAAGTGTGGGTGTTTTGAGAAAATCGACTTTTAATATTTTCAGAAAAACCGCCGTCATTTTGTTAGTTTTGAACATTTTCTAAAGCTTCTCGCGGATTTCGGAAAAAGGCGATAAACTCTATCAGACAGTGGAAAGAAATCTTCAATATCTCAATTAGGTCAAAATTTATATACTAGGTTTAAAGAAAAAATGTTTTTTTTTTTCAAACAAAGCAAAAAATTCAAATACGCATAACTTCGTAACAAATTTGTTGTTCACAAATCGCAAAAATAGGTATCGCCTACTTTTCTCCAAAAAAAAACAACATATTTTGTCCCCGAGAGATTCTGCGACTTCAAGTGAAGCCTGATTTGAAATGGATTCGGTCTTGTACATACAATATACGTATTGTACACGAATTATACTGATTATATTTTTTCTAGAAAAAAATATTTTCTACACAGAATATATCCTATACAGAATTAAATAGTAATTATTGTATTCTGAAAATATTCCAGGCCTCACACTCCCTAGACGGCCTAGGGGATAAAATATAGAAACGCTGATAGAGTACTTTTTTCACACTCAAAGGGTAACAAATTCATGATAAATTCATAAGACTTCAAAATAATTCAAGTTGAATTCAAAAGAATTAAAATGATGTGGAAAAAAAATTTTAATCAAAAAATACCATTAATTCCCGTAAAATTGGAATGAATTTAGAGGATTTCAAGGTAAACGAGAAAAATTCGATAAAATTCAAAAAATTCAAGATGAATTCTTAAAAAATCATATGAATTTAAAAAAAATGCATATGAATTGAAAACAATTTTAAAATATAAAAAAAAAGTTTTTAATATGGAAAAACTTCATTAAATTCAGTAAGTTTGAAATGAGCTTAGAAAAACTCAAGGCAGTTCAAAAGAATTCGATGGAATGATTACGAATGAAAGGTGAGGTTATAACAGACTTTAGGATCAATTGAATAAAAACTTTGAAAATTTAAAAAAAATCCATTGAATTAAATAGAATTGAGTGATGTTAGAAGAATTCAAGCAAATTAAAAAAATAAAAAATAATTCCAAAGAATTTAAAAGAATCCAGGTTGAGTAAAAAATTCAAATCTCTTCGCATCTTTGTAATCCTACTAATTTCTAACAAAACAACAGACTAATGACTACAACAAAATTCAAATTATTGGACAAAATTTTAAAATCGAAAAAATACCATTGATTATAATAAAATTTGAGTGAATATTAGAGGAATTTAAGGGAAATTTGAAGAATTCTATAAAATTCATAAAAAATATGACTAAATTTAAAAAACTATCAAGTAAATTCAAAACAATTAGAGAATATGAAAAAATTAATTGAATTCAGTAAGTTTGAAATGAGTTTAGAAAAATTAAAAAGAATTTGAAAGAATTTGATGAAATGTCTAAGAATTTACGGTGAGTTTTAAAGATTTTAAGATGAATTAAACAAAAACTATTTAAAAATCCATTGAATTGAGTAAAATTGAGTGAATTTAGAAATATTCAATAGAATTCAAAAGAATTCAGGGCGAATTCCAAATTAATTGCAAAAAATATTTGAAAATCTCTTGAAATCTTCGAAACCCTAAGAAAACCCTCACTTCTTGTGAATAAATTCTTCAAAATCCATTAAAATATCATAATATCCTGTGAAATTGTATGAAACTTGATGACATTTCCAGAAATTCTGAAAAAAATATTAAAATACCTTCGGAGCTTTTAAAACTCCTTAAAATCATTGAAATCCTTAGGGAATCTTATAAACCGCCTTAGAATTTTTTAAAATATCTTAAAACCTTATAGGTCCTGTAAAATCCTTCCATATTTTCCGAAATTCTAGAAAATTCTTTAAAACCGCATGCAATTTTTTTAAACCCCTTAAAATTATTAAAACTCTTAGAAACGCCTTGAAATTGCTCATAGCTCTTGAAAATGCCTGGGTATCTTTTAAAATACCCTAAAATATTTCAAATCCTTTGAAATCCCATTACATTACTGAAATAAATTAAAAATTACTTGCAATCTTTTAAAATAACCTAATATATTTATAATCCTTTAAAATCTTTCGAAAAACTTAAAAAAAAATTTAAGCTCTTGAAAATGCCAAGGTATTTGAAAAAATACCTTAAAATATTTCAAATCCTTTGATCATTTTATCGATTGATCCTCAGATTCAATTAAAAAAATTCAAAAGAATTCCATAGAAGTTAAAAGGATTCAGCATAATTTAATAAGAATTCAGGATGAATTCCGAAAAATAATTTCAAATCTTTGAAACCCTACGAAATCAGACAATTGTAAGATATTTGAAAATTCTCAAACCTATATCATTTGAAATAATTTTATGTTAGAAACATTAAAAGATTACAAATTTTTTTACTTTTCAAATTACAAGTTAAATTAGTATTTTAATTTTAAGTCGATATAAATTAATAATTTCTAAATTGTTATTTATACATAAAAATTTGTTTTAAATATATTTTAGCATTTTCTTAATGTTATTTTTTTAAATAAAAAATCATCTACATTTTGTTTTAAACTTTTTGAAATATTTTCAAATCCAGTAAAGTAAAAAAAAGCTTCAAATTCTTCCAGATTTGTTTGGCAATTTTGGAAATCTTTTTTAATATTCTCTTAAAATTAATTTAAAAAAAATCATTATCAATTTTCCTAGGAATCTCAATACATTTTTTTAAAATCTGTTGTAAACTTACAGAATGATTAAGAAGCTACTAAACTTTTTGTTCGAAATCTTCAAAAATCTATAATTTGTTTAAAAAAATTTAAAATATTTTCAAGTTTTAAATTATGTTTGAATATCTGAGACATTTTTTTAAAGTAGTACACTTCAAAATCTTAAGATTTAAAAATTTATCGCTTATAATGGCGATGGCTTTCTTAATTAAAAAAGTAATTTAAATTCACGCGGAAAAGCTTGTACAATATTCATGTCTAAAAACCTGCAATTCTCGAAAAATCATTTCGTAAAAAATGGTTGATTTTTTATACAAGTAAATTAGAAAATAAATAATATGAAAAATAACTTACTTAGCTGTGATGTCATTAATCTTCGCTTGTACTAAAGCTAGGTTTTGGTCGATTTGGGTTTTGTTCGTTTCGTACACTTTTGGAAGCGTAAACAAAGCCACCACTCCTGGAAAATAAAAAACGAATGCTTTAGTACCTTCTTTATCTAAAAAGAACAACTGAAACATAGGCTCAAAGAACGTTGTATGACTTTATTTATTTCAACCAAAAAAGATGACTTTAAAGATGAATTTTCCATCAAAAAGGTCGAATTTTCAACTAAACAGTTAAATTTTCGACTAAAAAAGATAATTTTTTAAGCAGATAGTTTATTTTCAACAAAATAATTAAATTTTTAACCAAATAATTGAATTTTTAACCAATTTGTTGAATTTTCAACCTACAAAGACAAATTTTCAACCAAATAATCGAACTTTTTTTAAGACAGTAAAATTTTCAACAACAAAAACAAATTTTCAATCAAAGCGGACGAATTTTCTGTCCAAATAGACGACTTTTTAACCGAAAAGTTGAATTTTCGACTAAAAAAAATTAAACTTCAACCAGAAACAGTTGACATTTCAACCAAAAAGAAACAAACGAATTTCAACAGAGTAATTAAACTTTCAACACAATAGTTGAATTGTTAACCAAAACGACGAATTTCCAATAAAATACATGAATTTTGAAAGAAATAGTTAAATTTTCAACTGACAAAGATAAATTTTTAACCGAAAATGGAAGAGTTAAATTTTCTGCAAAAAAATTAATTTTCAACAAAATAGTCTAATTTTCAACCAAAAAAATGAATTTTCAGCTACAATGGTGAATTTTCCAACAAAACGGGCGATTTTTCAACGAATCAAGATTTTTCAGTCAAGAAAGAAAAATAAGTTCATGCAAATATTGTTGAACTTTCAAGCCAAAAGACTTTCCAACCGAAAAATATAAAATTTCAACAAAACAGTTAAATTTTCTACCAAAGAGATGAACTCACAAACAAATAAATCAATTTTTAACAAAGTAGATCATCTTTTACCCAAGATTCAAGATCAAGATTCAAGATTAAATTTATTATACAAATTCAATTTAGATACAAAAGGAATCGCACATAAAGTAACTAAAATAAAATGTGTTTTACACTAAAAAGCTAGTCTGCACAATTCCACTTAATTATGGCTCCTTGTAATGTGCCGCTGGCTGTTACAATAGGGTCTCGAGTTTACGCTCGTATCACAATAATCCTAAGTTATAGCTATAAAAATTTTTTAAAAATAAATAAATAAAATGTTTGCACGCGACGCAACAGATCAATGTACATAAAAAGGTCAGTGTACTCAAAATCAGACTCTTACTCATCAATAATAAAAGATCTAACTCTCAGCGCTTGCACAATGTAGTTAAAAATGTCATTCAGTTGGTCAATATTTCGTAGAATTAAAAGGCGCTAAATAGATTCTAAGTCAGTTTTGATCATCTTTTACCCCATTAATTATATTTACAGTTTCAAAAATTATTTTTCAACAACAAAAAAAGGAATTTTCAACCGAAGAGATAAATTTTCAACTAAAATGATGAATAATAATCAAAAAAATTATTTTTTAACAAATTTCTTCAACCTTTGAGCAATTAGATCTATTTTTAACCAAGGAGTTGCATTTTTATCCAAAAAGATTAAACTTCTACTAAAACATATGATCTTTTAAACGAAATTTTTAAACAAATTTTCAAAAAAAAAAAGTTGAATTTTGAAGAAAAAGTTAATTTTCAACAAAACAGTTGAATTTTCATCAAAAAAGGATGACTTTTTAATAAAATTATTGAATTTTCGACCAAAAAATAAAATTTGTAACTAAAAATATAATCGTCATGAGGATGCAACTAAAAAAAGAAAGAAATAGAAATACTAGGCAAAAAAACCACTAATAAGAATATTATATCAGGGTGGCCACAAAACTTTATTTTGAAAACTTCCTAATTTTGCCCTGGACCATTTTTTATTTTCCCTGACCATTATTATTCAAATAACAGAATTTTAATCTTGTAACATTTTTAACATAGAATCTTTTATAAACTGAATAAAACAATTTCAAATTAAAATGTAAAAATATAAACAACAGAAAAAAATTCCCGGTCATTTCCCGGTTCGCGAACATTTTTACGGTAAAATAAAGTAAAAAATTCGAACTCTAAAGCTAAAAATTTTTCCATTTGAAGTAATAAACAGTGAGTTGCAAATCATTTTAAGCAATTTTAAGCTAGAAATATTAAAAATTGAACGATTACATTTCTGTTATAAACTGAAAACTTTTAAAATAAAGAAATGTTGTTTTACATTTTTTCAAATTTCAATTATTTTTGAAATTTTTCAGGACTTCTAAACATCTTTTAAAATGATTCAAATTCTTCCTAAAAATTGTTCTAACATTTTTTTTAAATCCTGCAAATTTGACAATTTTAGAAATCTTTTTACATATTATCTTAAAATTAATTTTTAAAAAAGCCATTTTTAATTTTCCTAGGAATCTTAAGAAAATGTTTTTTATTCTTTTGAAGTCTTTCACGATTCTTAAAAATCTTCTAATTTTTTTGTTCGAAATCTGCACAAATCTACATTTTGTTTTAAATTAGGCCGTGGGCTGTTTGCACTGAAATTCCGGTACGAATAGCCAAATTTTGTCGGTATAAGTAGACACTTCGTTTAAATTATTTGAAATAATTTCAGATTTTAAATTAATTTTGAATCTTTTCAGACCTTTTAAATATCTCTCCAACTAACTCAAATTTTTTCTAGGAATAATAATGAGTGTTCAATATTTATTATACATCAAAATTCAACAATTTTACTTGTAAATTAAATTTTCTTAAATAGAACAATTAAAATTGTAACGCTCAAAGTTTAATTTTTTGTGTTTAGTTTTGAATATTTGATTTATAATTGCTGATTTTGAATGAACAGACAAATATTTATAAATATTAAGCAATTGTTCTTTTTCTTCATTAAAAAATTTCAAAATTTAGACTAAAACAATATTTTTATTTTAATAAAAGTCTTTAATCATGAATATATTGTTTTGAAGTTATCTTTAACGTTAAAATCTGGAAATTCTTAAATTTTGAACTGATTTTGAATCGTCTTGTAAAATCAATTATTATTCAATTGGTAATCCTTAATGTACAGTTCAATTTTAAAAATCATTATAATTTATATTCACATTTTATCAACTAAAAAGGGGTTTTATCCAGAATTTTCGATTTCAAACGCTCTTAATTTTTAATTTTTTAAGTCTTTAAAACTGCATTTTAAAATTCTTTAAATGAAAAATGTACGCTTAAAAATTAAAATATAAAATCAAAAATTTGTAAGTGAAAGATTTTGGAATTACGCATTGTAAACTAAATGAAATCATAATTGAAAAAGATAACAATTCAACTAATTATTTAAAAAACTGTTGAAATCAAACATGCACAGATTTTTTTTCTAACAATTTTTTGCCAATTTCCCGGTCAAAAAATAAATTCACTGTCATTTCCCGGTTTTTCCTGGTCTCATAAGATTCCCGATAATTTCCCGGTTTCCCGTAGCAGCCACCCTGCAATTTATACTTCAAAGCAATATTTTTAAATATAATTATTCAAGCCATTGTTGTAAAATTCGCTGGATAATTAGTAATGTATTACTCAATAATAAAGTTTAAACGTAAAAATTAAAATTGATTGCCGAATAAAAAAACTAAGAGTATGAATATGGATTCCATTTAGTCAAAATCTCTGTTCATACAACGTGCTTTGAGCCGATGCTTCAAATGTTTTCTAGCTGATTAAAAAATTATCTTCCAAACAAAATTTAATGAAAAATATTACGTTTTATTGCATATCTTCCAAGCCTTTAAAATAACTTATTAAATCAATATAAAAATAATATTAACAACTGACCAATGATTACGAGCGTCATTCCATTGAACCAGGATCCGAGATAGGTCAGGCACCATAATCCAACACCGAATTTCAAAGTGTCGACCAAATCCTCAACCAAAAACAGCCTGCGCAGTTCGCTGAGTGCAGCATTTGCATTCGCAACTGCAACATCCGCAACCTCATGCACCTTTTCAGCGGGTAATGTCAGATCCAAGTCTAGAATATCCCTGAAAAAAATAGATCCTTAATATATGTACACATTTTTTCTCAAAACATAATCAATTATTCATAATACGTTTAAGGCCAAAAAATTCCCTTATGTAATTTTTAGACCAATAAATAATTTAAAACAAGACACAACTTTTGTTAAATTCAGGGTTGTTAAAAAATCCCAATTTTCAAATTCCCTGCCTTTTCCTGACTTCTACCTGATAATTCTAAATTGTTCTTTCGGGTATAAAAGCAACCTCACACCTAGGAGATCAATAATGTTACTGTAAAAAATGTTTGTTTCAAAATTGATTTTAAACACTTGTAGTGACAACAGTCATACATAATTTTATAATTTATTTAATTTTAATTTTGATTTAATTTAATTTACAAATTTTGCACCAAAAATGGAAGAATGAAATTTTTAGTTAAAACAATTAATTTTCAACCAAGAAAAAAGGAATTTTTAATTAAATTATTAATTTTTCAACCAAAGTGATGAATCTTCTATCAGAAAATGAATTCTCAAAGAAAAGTTGAACATTTGATATTTCCACCAAACAATATTTTAATTTTCAGCCAAAAACAGTTTAATTAAGCAGATTAATACGAATTTTCAACAAATTAGTAGAATCCTCAACCAAAACAGACTAATATTCAAACTAAAAAAAGGAATTTTCAACTAAGTTTGATCAGTTCATAAAGAAAAAAAATCTCATCCAAAATATTGAATTTTTAAACTAAAAAGATGAATTTCCTGCAAAACAGTTGAGCTTTCAACAAAATGAATTAGAAGGTTGAGCCGATTAAAACGTTGTTTGGAAACATGAGCCGATTAAAACGTTGTTTAGAAACATATTTTGAGGCCTTTCTATGCAATTCTTTTTCATATATTGAGCTTTTCGAATATGTTTTTTCAAAATAACTGATTTTTGGTTGCATAATGTTTCTGAGTCTTTCTATTCAAGAATAGAATCTTTGCACAGATTGACTTGACGATATTGTGTTTCTAATTTTCTTCTTAAAAAATGAATTAATTTTAAAGCAAAAATGGAATAGTTACATTTTTAGTTAAAAAATTATTTTCAGCTTAAAAAACGAATTTTCAACCAAATAGTTAAATTCTCCACCCATAAGTTGAATTTTTCTACTAAAAAAGACAAATTTTCAACAAAATCAATGAATTTTCAACTGAAAAAGTTAAATTTTCAACCAAAACTAGAAGAGTTAAATTTTCAGTTATAAAAATAAAATTTTAACGACAAAAAAAACGAATTTTCAACCGAAGAACCAAATAAAATTAAATGTTCAAAAAATATTTAAGTTTTTTAACCAAACAAGTGCATTTTAAACCAAGAAGAATAAATTTCTATCAAAAAAAAAGATCAATTTTCTACTAAAAATGGAATAGTTAATTTTCAGTGAAAGAAATTAATTTTTAACGAAAATGATGAATCTTCAACCAAAAGAAATGAATTTTTTTACCAAATAGTTAAATTTTCAACCAAAGAAATACACTTTTATCCAAAAATATAATAGTTAAATCTTCAGTTAGAAAAATAAATTTTCAAGAAAAAAAAGAACCAATTATAAACTAAATACAGAATAGTCCAATTTTGGGTAAAAAATTAATTTTCAACCAAACAGGTGAATTTTCAATCAAGAAGATTAAATTTCTACCAAAAAAGGTCAATTTTTCACAGAAATGGGAATAGTTCAATATCCGGTTAAAGAAATGAATTTTTAATTAAAATGATGAAGCTTCAAACGAAAAAATTAATATTTAACCAAATAGTTGAATTTTCAAAGAAATTTTCAACATAATAGTTCAATTTTCAACTAACGAAATAAATCTTCACCTAAAAAGATGAATTGCTCACTATGAAAATTAATATTCTAATACAAAAGACGAATTTTCAACAAAATACAGTAATTTTCAACCAAATAGTTGCATTTTCAACTACAAAAGATCAATTTTCAACCAAACTTGGAATAGTTAAATGTTACGTTAAAAAAATAATTTAAAAAAATATATATTTTCAAGAAAAAAGTTCAATTTTGTACGAAAAAAATGGGTTTCGACTAAAATGATGAATCATGAACAAAAAAATTGAATTTTTAACGAAGTTTCAACTAATTAGTTGAATTTTCAATCGAGAAAGTTGAATTTTCAACAAAAAATGTAATAGTTGATATTTCAAACAAAAAAATATTTTAATTTTAAAGCAAAGACTGTTGGATTCAACAAAAAATACGAATTTTCGACAAAAAAGTTGAATTTTCAAACAAAAAGAATGACTTTTTAATAAAATTGTTGAATTTTCAACAAAATAATAAAATTAACTCCAACTTCAGTTTATCCAAAATTCCCTGACTTTCCCTGACCAGTTTTAAATTCCCTGATTTTCCCTGACTTTCCGGAATTTCCTAACCTGTAGCAACCCTGTAAATATAGTTAGAATGTTTAAAATTTGTATAGACTAAAAAGGTTTAAAATTCGGAAACTATGAATTTTCAAAAGTTTTAAATACAAAGTTTCAAATATTGAAGTATAAATGTTTCAGAGTTTTCAATTTTCAAATAAATATATTGTAATATTATCAACGTCAAGGGTAGAAAAATTAAATATTATACGAATCAATACTGAAAGAATATTTACATTTTAAATTAACCAATCTTACAAAATGTTTTCCAACCAAATATTTCATATAATTTTGTTGAAAAACATATAATTAATTTACTTAAATAGAACCTTATAGTCGTACTTTTTTCCAAGGAGGGGAAAGGATGGGAGGGGTAGTAGGGGACGTGAGGGGAAATAAGGGGAGGGTAAATATGAGGAATGAGGTAAAATTAGGGGAGGGGGGCATGAGTGGGAAGTGGGGGAAATGAGAGGAATTAAGGGGAGCAGAAGTAGTGTAAGTCAGAAGAAATGAGTAGAGGGGAATTAGGGGAAAAGAAGGAAGGTAAAGCAGGGAAAATGAGAGTAAATGAGGGGGGAGTGAGGGGGAGGAGTAGGGAAAATGAAGGAAGGGAAAGCAGGAAAAATTATGGGAAATGAGGTAAGGGAATGTTGTGGGGAATGAGGAGAGGGGGTGGGGAGGAAAGTAGGGGAAGTGTGGGGGTGGGGAAAATTATTAGAAATGAGTGTGAGTAGGGGTGGGAAATTGAAGTAGGGGAGGGGAAGGGAAGTGTTGGAAATGCGAGCGGTGGGGGAAGTAATTGATGAAGTTTGGGGGGGAAGGGTGAAGTACGCGGAGGGAAAGTATGAAAGTGGGAGGTTTGCACGACTGAAATAACGTCTTAATAGACTAAAAAAAAAACCTTTTTTGTTTTAGTTTGAAGAAAAATACCTATTTTGGTTTGATTTAAAGGCAAATAAGCAAGACTTACTTGAAGGGATGTCCATCTGACGTTTTCTGAACTGCCTGCATAACAGCTTTGTAAATACGAAAAGCGACTGTGCCGGTGAGAGTTAGAAGGGATGTATATGCAAGTACGCTGATCAGACTGAAGTAGGCCAGCGATAAAAGCACTCCCAGAATTGCACCAAAGACGATTCCGGATTTTTTGGGATCACGCCAGTAAATCAGAGCAGCCACTGAAAATCAAAATAAATGAATTAACAATCATTTTTCTCAATAAATGGTGATAAAAAAAAGGTTTTCAAGATTCGTAAACCTAATTTTAAGGGTATGTAAAGTTAAAAAAAAGAGGGTGAATGTTTAAAAAAAAAATTTTAATTGTATTTATTTTATAATAATAATTTTAAAGTTTATTCCTTAAAATTTAAAAAAAAATTATTTATTTTATATATTTGAAAAATATTTATTATTATTTATTCCAGATTTAAAGTTTTTTAATTTCAAATTAATTAAAAATGGTTTGCATATATTTGAAAGCATTATAATTTGAACTCTCCCAATTCAGATAGATCTAAATTCTAATTTGGAAAATCGAAAACATAATTAGAACACCAATTCCGTTTTAAATGTTTTTTAATTAGAACTTTCAGATGCAAACAAAAATTAGAGTTCTTACAAATCCAAAAGTTAATTTGAAAGAATCAATATCTATTATTATACCAGTAGCAAAATTATTATTACTCATTATATCTTTCTTGTTTTTATTGGCTAATTAATAATTAAAATATATTCTTCAATTAGAACTAATATACAATATAATTTATAATCATAAATTAGAACTGAAAAAATGTATAATGTAAATCATCATAATTACAGTTTTTTTAAATTGTCAATTGTCAAAATTAAAAGCTCTTGAATTTGGAAGATTTACAATTCAAAGTTTTACAATTTCAAAGAGTTCAAATCAAAAACTCTTGAATTTTAGAGATGTGTAAAAAAATTCTTAAATTTTGATGAATTTGGAAATTAAAAGTCAAGTTTTCAATTCTAAATCTTCAAATTAAAGAAATTTCGAATACAAATCATCAAAATTATAGAAATTTTTAATAGTAAATTGTCAAAATTAAAAAGCCTTCAATTTTAATGATTCACAACATAATGTTCTGCCATTTTTAAGAACTGCAAATGAAAATTCTTGAATTTTAAAAATATAGAATTATACAATTTTCAATATTTATATTTTAAAGAATTTTGAGGATTTACAATTGAAAAATCTTTAACGTTAAATATGTAGAAATAAAAATTCTTAAACTTTGATGATTTTGGAAACAAAAAGTCAAGTTTCTAATTATAAATCTTCCAAATTGAAGAAATTACGAATAAAAAGCAACAAAATTCCAGAATTTTTAATTCTGAATAAGTGTACCTACTCAAAATTAGAAACTCTTATTTTAAATATTTCCAATTCAAAATTCTTGAATTTTGAAAATATAGAATTGTATATTATTTATTTCGACATTTATATTCTAAAAGGTATGTAATTGGGAACATTTGTTTGGAATAGTTCAATTTTGAAGATTTAAAATTGAAAATGTTTCAATTTTGAAGGTTAACAATGGAAAAATGTTTAATTTTAAAGATGTGTAAATAAAAATTCTTAAGTTTTGATGATTTTGGAAATAAAAAGTCAAGTTTTCAATTCTAAATTTTCCAAACCCCTTTCTAAATTAATCTGGGAAAAAGTTGCCGTAAAAATAAAACAATGCAAGAATTAGGAATTCTAAATCGAATTTTTTGAAACTTATTAATGTTCCAAAGTGAACATTTCAAATTCATTACCACTCAATACATTTTTACGTGATGAAGATGTAAAATTTAAACATGCAATCATAGTAAAATTGTTTTATGTTTATATTTTATTAAATTCACAACAAAATGTTTTCCGTGCGCTGAAGCGCGCGTATAATATTGCTAGTACACTCAACTCTCGATATTAGAACCCCCGGTTTACGATGTCCACGCACTCTCAGCGCGTTAGTTGCATCAGGTTGCGTCATGCGTACAAATCTAACATACATGGTTCATGCGGCCCTGTCTATTTACGTTTGGATTCCCCCGATTTAGGATCAAAGCCAAAACAAGCCATGCCCCAAACCGGTCTTATATCGGGAGTTGACTGTACAAAATTAAATGCATTGAATTTAAATATACAATAAAAAGTTTGTCGAGTAAAATATTACAATTGGAATCAGAGCTCATAAATCTACCAGTTCCAGTTTCCTAATTTTGTTGAACTTTTTGATCCAAAAATGACATTTGGATGTTCTCCAAACTAAATATAACCATCGATATTGCTTCTAACTTTTCAGCAGGACTATTACGCAGTCAATTGAATCTATTAAAGAGGCCCATCACCACCCACACGAATGACGATTAATACTAAGCATCAGCAAATATATTAAACAAAGTTGATTATACGCCCGTAGGACACCTCTGTGACTTTGACAACAGCGCCATCTGACACGCGAACTATTGGGTATATAAAAGTTATTTGGGCAATGTTTATGAAAAAAATCAGTGAATATCAATTAATTTTAATCAAAAACATTAATCTTCGGTTTAAAATTAATTGTTTACCATAAGATTTTTCGTTAATATTGAATTGAAATTCAAATTTCTTCCCTATAGTTCCAAATTGGTGGCGCTGTCGTAGCTACTCAACAGGCGTATTCGAAATGTACCAGATTTTGTAGTTATAGATATTATTTCATAGGTGACATCATCCAGGGAATAATTTTCACTACCTGATAATCAATTTTGCATGTCAGATGGCAACAAACGACGTAGACTACCACCTTACTTCCGGTATGTGAAGCACGACATGATGAGTAATTTTAATTTTAGAAACGTGTCAGACATTATGGTCATCCTTTAAAATTAACGGCACTTGTCTAAAGGATAGTCAGTATCCACTGATTATAGTATCTTAAGAATTAGGATTAAAAATCATTTTAATTGGAAATTTGGGAATCCATTCTTGAAATATTTTATTAATGCGATGGATGCAATCACATTTTATGAAATTAAAATAATTAGTCTAATATCGACACTAATTAGTGACAGATTTATTAGTTTTACTCCTTTGAAAGTTTAAATCCCTTCATTTAAATTTTTGAATTTTCCTAACTTGAAGCTTTCGGAAATTTCAGATCATTGAAATTAAAGAGATTTAAATTTCAACTTTCAAAAATTAAAACTCTCGAATCTTTTTCGAATTCAAAGAACTTTTTCGAAAAGAATTTTTACGTTAGGAGCTATAAACTTCGTTACCATTTTAGGCTATTTTAACCCTCCCCCTCCCCAGAAAAGAAACGAATTCCAAAATTCTCTCAATTCATGGGAAATAGGGTGATTTTTCACGAAAATAAGGGAATAATAGGAAAATAAATTCTTTTAAATAAAATTAATGTAATTAAAATATTGAATTCAATTTGGAACACTATATTCCTAAGATTTCAAGTCGAAATCTATTGAATTTGCAACAAAATAGTTGAATTTTCAACCGAAAAAGATTTTCTATAAAAAAATATGAATTTCAACCCTGAAAGGCAAATTTTCAAACAAAAAAAATTAATGTTTAATTAAACATTTCCATTAACAACCAAAAAGTTGAATTTTCAAGGAAGAAGTCAACAAAATAGTTAAACTTCTGACCAAATAGTTTAATTTTCAAGACAAAAAGACGAATTTTTTCGAAGACAGTTGAATTTTCAACAATAAAGGTCATTTTCAACCAAGAAAGATGACTTTTCTTCCATAAAAGATGAATTTTGAATCAAACGGACGAATTTTCAAACAAAAAAGATTAAAATTCAACCAAAAACAGTTTAATTTTCAACCCAAAAAGACGAATTTTTTAGAAAACAGTTGAATTTTCAACCCGAAAAGTTGATTTTCCAACACAAAGTTCATTTTCAACCAAGAAAAATGACTATTCTGCCATAAAAGACGAATTTTCGACCAGTTGAATTAAACTACAAAAACGAATTTTTAACAAAATAGCTGAATCCTCAACCAAATAGATGAATTTCCAATCAAGAAAGATGAATTTTGAAGCAAATAGTTGAATTTTCATCTAAAAAAGATGATTTTTGAACCAAAATGGAAGCGTAAAATGTTCAGATCAAAAAATTAATTTTCAATAAAAAAGCGAATTTTCAACGAGTTTAATTTAACCAAAGAAGAACAATTTTGAACTAAATAATTGAATACTCAATCAAAACGATCAATTTTTAACAAACAACATTAATTTTCTAACCAAAAAGACGATTTATCAACAAAATACATGCATTTTCAACTTATAATCAATTTTCAACTAAAAATGGAATTGTTAAATTTCCAGATGAAGAAATCAAGTTTTAACCAAAAACAAAACGAATTTTCATCAAAAAATTTTAATTTTCGATCAAAGAGGTGAATCTTAAAAAAAAAAAAAAAGAATTTTTAACGAAGTAGTTCAACTTTCAACTAAGTAGTTGAATTTTCAACTAAAAAAGATGAATTTGTAATCAAACAATTAAAGTTTCAAACAAAAATATGAATTTTCCACTAAAAAAATTAATCTTCTACCACAAAAGACGAATTTTCAACTCGAAAATATGATTTTCAACAAAAAAGTTAGTTTTCTACCAAATAGTTATAATTTCATAAAAATCGTTAAATTTTTAACCAAATAGTTGAATTTTCAACCAAAAATAAGCATTTTCAACAAAAAAGTTCACTTTCAACCAAATAGTTTAATTTTCTACCAAATTGTTGAACATTCATGCCAAAAAGACGACCTTTCAACAAAATACATGAACTTTCAACTAATAGTTAAATTTTCAACTAGAATAGATCAATTTTCAGTTTAAAATATTCATTTTCAAACAAAAATGGAATAGACACATTTTTAGTTCAAAAATAATTCTCAACCAAAAAAAAAACGAATTTTTAACACAACAGTTAAATTTTCAACCAAAGAGATGAATTTTCAACCAAAATGATGAATCTTTGACAAAAAAAATGAATTTTCAACAAAAAAGATAAACGCTCAACCCAAAAGATTCTTTTTAAACCATGAAGATTAATTGTTTTTAAATGAAATAGTTAAATTTTCAACCAATGAGATGAATCTAACCAAAGCAATAATTTTTTAACAAATTAGTTCCAGTTTCAACTAAATAGTTGAATTTTTGACCAAAAGATTACTTTTTAACAAAATAGTTGTAATTTTCAACCGAGTAGTAGAATTTTCAACTAAAGGAGATGACTTCCGAACGAAAAATATAATAGTAGACTTTTCAACAAAAAATAGTTGGATTTTCTTATTGGTTTATTGGGTTTATGGACGGCCCCACTTGAATCATTGTTTATTAATGAAAAAAGCAGATCGTATAACATTGTATCTTGAAAAAAATTATTTTGTTCTAATATCTTTACTTAGATATAGGTTTACAGGATAAAAAATGAATATTTTCGACAATATTGCGAAAATATTGGCTGGTTTTTTTTTGATAAGCGATAGTCCTTGTATCAGACCTGCTTTATCTTTCGTTTGGCTGGAAAAAGCAACGTCAGAAACGAGACTCTAACAAAAGAATTTAATAACTCTTCTTTACTTCGTTGATCGAAAGCTCAGCAAAAATTGGAATCCATTCATATCATATGTTTGGTTACAGTTCATTTAGCTTTTTAGAAAAATCTTTAATCCAGAAATTATGAAATTTCAACAACAGTACCCTTTTAAAAAATGGATGCAAAATACAAGACTGATTCACAGAAAAAAAACATGAAAGTAAAAAGAATATTCAACTAAAGTTAACAAAATGTATTTTAAATTGTTTTGAAAAAGCCTTCATTTGAAATTTTGATCATTAACACATAAATTTCAGTTTAAGAATAAAAAAAAATCATAATTTTTATCGTTTTTAGCTAAATCACAATCAAAGTTTACGATAAGAAAAGATTTTATCTTGGACGTAATGATTCATAATTACGAAATTAGTATCTATAAAAGAAATGTTTGCTCATTTTTTAATAGCACTGCAATTTAATTTCAAATTATGAATCTGAATTTTGGAATTAAAAAAAAATTTAATCTGAAAATGACTCAATTCCGAATAATTTTGAATGGAAAATAATAATTTAAATATTTCCATTAGAAATTAGATAATTCAGAACGAATTTAATTTGAAACTGTACAATTTTGAACGTTTCAACTCAAGTTTAAACGCTTTGAAGTCAAAATATTGTTAATTTGTAATTGCTTCCAATCCGAAAATATTCCATTTTTAACACTTCCAATTAAAAACTGATCCAATTTAAATTGCATTTTTCTAATTATTAAAGTTTTAACCCTTCCAACTTAAAATTTCTTAAATATTTTAATATTTTGATATTAGAAATTTCAATTAGAATGTTTGGAAAATTTTCAGTTTAAAATTATGCAAATTTTAAGGCTTTTTCAAAAATTGTAGCCAATAATAATAATAATCTAATTGTAGTCAATATTCAAAATTTTGAAAAAATGGGAAAATATTGAACATTATTTAACTGTGTATGCTTTTTAATTTAAATTAAACAATTGACTTAAATTACGAAAAATACAAGTTTGAACGTTTGAATTGTAAGAAATGTTCAATTTCAAATTTTCAATTGTAGATTAGGGTTATAAATGCTAAACGCGTCAAACTTAAAATTGCTCATTTTAATAAGCCTCTTAACTTTAAAATTTCACTTCTAAATGCTTTACTTTTAAATAGATAATCATTCTTTGTGCATAGGTCTTAACCAAAGAGAAATACTAAAAAAGAAGTTTTAAAACTAAAATTTTTAAATTATTTGCATTTGAAAAAATGTGGAAGAAGTAAAAAGGCATGGGGGAAAATAAAAAAATAAATTTTATTTTCTAAACTAAACTTTGAAACTAAAACAAAATTTTGAATTCCGAAATTTTTTAAACTGAACACTTCAAACTTAAAAACTTTAAAACAAAATATTGAAAAATCTTAATTTCTCAAAACTGCAAGATTTCAAATTAGAAACGAAGCCATTTTAAGGGTTATTGGCGAAAATTAACCATTTCAAGTCCCAGATATTTTCCACTTTTTCTTTGAATAATATTTTTTTTTCTAAAATAATCTGAGTAAAGTGCTTATATCTAAGCACATGTTAGGAAAATTTCAACACTTTGAACGATTTCGTTTAGAAATTATAAATAAAAAGGTACGTAAAATGTCCTGCCATGCACTCCCAACCTACAATTAAGAAATTAAAAACTGCTGAATTAATATTAATTTATAACACCATTTTTTTAATATTTAAGATTCACATACATCAGTTATATTGTGACTTGAAAAAGATAAAAATCAAGAGTAGAGTTCAACATTTTAGATTTGAGGATTTAAAAAATCTTTAAGCATTTTTTAAAAATATTTTAGAATAAATCTTGAACCTAATTATTAAAACTACTCATAATGCCACCTCGTTCGTACTTCTAATTTTAAATGTAATTGGTAAGCATTGAAAACAATTAATAACATTTTTAGAAAAGAAGTTTATTTGCGAAAAGCATGCTTAAGTGAAAAGAAGTCAGGTTTTCCGTGAAAAAAGAAATTAAAAAATTATTATTTGCAGAATTTTTGAAAATTATTGAACGAAATTATATCTATAAATATTTTAACAAATAATAAATGAAAAAAAAAAAATTTCAGCTGCGAGAATTGAACACAGCCTTCCGGCCGCGAAGCAGAAGCGCTACTGTCTGAGCTACCAGCCGTTTTGAATTGATTTTCGCCAAGCTTTATATGCCATGTGGCGAATATTTCAAAGTCGATTTTCTCCCAAACGGCGAAAAAGCGCATATTACTGCTTTGGAAAATTAATACTCAGGTAATGAGCTTTAATTGTGAAAATTATGAACCGAAACTAAAATTTACAATTGGCGGTCTCCCCTTGTCAACAATTTTTTGGACATATCCTGATTTCCTGGTCTGATCAACAGTCATCATTCAATAACATTTAATTCATTGATGTACAATTTCTTTACAATATTCCAATCTTTATTTTTACTAGGAATCTGTTTTATCATCGGTGATTGTAACGATCAATCAGAAGAGAAATCTTTTCACACACACTGTGAAAATGGAAATCTACAATATCGATCAAAGTTATATCCTCTTATACAGAAAATATTTAACGTCCTCAGAGTAGATGGAGCTATAAATTAAAAACTTTTTAATTAAAATTATTCAGAAAAAAGATCTTCTCCTTTCACTCAGCTGGGATTCGAACACCAGGTCAACTGATTTCCGGTCAGGTTCTCTAACCACTGAGCTACTAGAGAGATCAGAAGAAGAATCATTTTTCTGAAACACGCTATATTTTGCAAGATGTTATATACAATTCAATTTTTACTAGGAATCTGTATTATCATCGGTGATGGTAACGATCAATCAGAAGAGAAATCTTTTCACGCACACTGTGAAAATGGAAATCTACAATAGCGATCAAATTTATATCCTCTAATACAGAAAATCTTTAACGTCATCTCAGACAAGATGGAGCTATGAATTAAAGAATTTTTAAATTAAATTTATTCAGAAAAAAGATCTTCTCCTTTCGCTCCGCTGGGATTCGAACGCCAGGTCAACTAATTTCCGGTCAGGTGCTTTCACTACTGAGCTACTAGAGAGATCAGAAGAAGAATCCTTTTTTTAAAACACGCTTTATTTTGCAAGATGTTATATACAAGTCGATTTTTACCAGGATTTTTGTTTCTGAATAAATTTAATTTAAAATTTTTTTAATTTATACCTCCATCTTGTCTGAGATGACGTTAAAGATTTTCTGTATTAGAGGATATAAATTTGATCGATATTGTAGATTTCCATTTTCACAGTGTGTGTGAAAAGATTTCTCTTCTGATTGATCGTTACCATCACCGATGGTAATACAGATTCCTAGTAAAAATTGACTTGTATCTTGAAAAATAAAGCGTGTTTCACAAAAAGGATTCTTCTTCTGATCTCTTTAGTAGCTCAGTCGTTAGAGCATCTGACCGGAAATCAGTTGACCTGGCGTTCAAATCCCAGTGGAGCGAAAGGAGATGATCTTTTTTCTGAATAAATTTAATTTTACAAATTCCCAATGTTTATTGTAACTTTTTTATATTTTGGTTTTGATTAATTTGCCATTATTGGGGGTGTGGGGGGGGGGGGGGCAGTATTTTTCCAAGTAGTTCAAATCATAGTGAGAGCGAGTGAGAGTTAACACTGAACTATGAAAGAAGCAAGGCCAGTCGACATCCTTGCCCTGAGACGATGCTCTTCAAGTGCGTCCACCTCTTTCTATCCCCCCCCCCCCTCAACTAATTTCATCACTCTCACCGTCAATGGCCACTACATATTACTACAACTTTCTGCACTAACTGACTCTATTATAGAAATAAAAAGCAAGCAATCAAATGTTTACGGGTATTTTCCACAAACAAGTGCAATTTGCATACAAAAGTTAAAATATTTAAATAATAAACGTTTATTTAAATTCCGGCTGTAAATTAATTCGCCAATTTTTAGAAAATAGGTCAATATAGACACAATAGTTCTTTAAGGGTGGTATATCTGTATAGAATATCGAAAATTAAATTAAAAATAAAAAATACTTTCGACAAGAGTTTGCTTTTCTATCTGGATTCAGTAATGGCAGTATCTATTATTATTATTGATAATGAGTTAAAAAGGGTAGATAGGTGAATTTTTTTCTCGAAAATAGGGTCAGTAAATTTTGGCCCCCCCCCCCATCTAACGTAATTTTTGCCGACGATCTTGCTGATTCTTATGAATTAACAAAGCACTTCAACTTTCAGCCAAGTAGTTAAATTTTCATTAAAAAAAAATGAATTCTCAATACAAAAATGTAATAGTTAATATTTTAAACAAGAAAATATTTTCATTTTAAATAAAAAATAGTTGAATTGATCCAAAAAGGACGAATTTTTAACAAAATCATCAACCAAAACAGATTCATTTTCAACCAAAAAGTTGAATTTTTAACATAAAAAAAGATTAAATTCCTACCAAAAGAGATTAATCTACATATCAAAATGACGAATTTTTAACAAGAGTTGAAAAGTCAGAAAATTGCTGAATTATAAAATATCCGAACTAGAAATATCCCGAAATTAAACAATTAATTTTTTTTTAAATAAATATGATTCATTTATTAAAAATAAAATAATCAACCATTTTTATAAAAAAAATTTTTTTTAAAGTTTGAAGTTTTTTTGAAATTTGTGTTTGAATTTAAAATAATAATTTAAAAAAATATATAAATATATATTTCTGGATGAAAAATTTTGTTTGAGAAAGTGCATAGTATTTTTTTTTAATTTCAAAAAACGTTTCCAAAAATCGAACTTTTAATTTAAAAAAAAATTAAAGGTGTTTTAAAATTTATTTTTTAGGAAACTTTTTTACAAATATTTTTATTTTAATTTCAAACAATAATTTAAAGAAACTTTAAACATTTAAAAAAAATTCTTTGATAAAAATATTTGATCGCTGTATTTTGAATAAATAAATAATATTGATTGAAAAACAATTTTTTTCATTGTTTAAATTTGGAAATTTTCTAGTTCGTATATTTTATAATTCGGGAATTTTCTGTTGGGAATTTTATTTTTCGGGAATTTTCAAATTCGGTAATATTATAAACTGTCGGGAATTTTGCAATTCGGTAATTTTACAGTGTCAGGAATTTTATTTTGCGGGATTTTTAAGACAATAAAGAAAATAAATCATCCAAAATGTTGAATTTCCAAGCCAAAAAGACGAGCTTTGTGCAAAACAGTTGAACATTTCAACCAAGAGGATTAATTTCCTACCCAAAAATACGGATTTTCGACACAGTACATAAATTTTCAACCAAACAGTTGAATTTTTAAACTTGAAAAGAACAACTTTTAACGAAAAATGGAATAGTTAAATCTACATTTTAAAAAAATATATAATTTTCAATTAAAAAAAAAAAAAAAATTGCCAAACAGTGGAAATTTCAACAAAAAAGTTAATTTTCAACCAAACAGTTACATTTTCAACCAAGTAGTTGAATTTTTAGTTTAAAAAATTTATTTTGAAACTAAAAAGATACATTTTTTGCACAATTTAAATTTCAAACAAGAGGGTTTTTAATGCAAAAATTACAAAAATTGCAATCTGAAAATTGTTTAAAATGTGTCGATTTATATTTAAAACAGTTCCTTGCAATTTTAAATAAAATTGTATTACTTTGCTTGCTATAATAGTTTAAAATTGTGTAATTTATAAAGTATCTATGTAAAATTTTGAAATTTTTAACATCTTCAATTTAAAATTATTCATTTATGAACGATTTCAAATGAAAATTGTACAATAAAATTAAAATTCACATTTCTTCAATTTCAAATCCTCCCCCCAGAAAATTTAATCTGCAATTTTTCGATTTCCATCGTTTGGAAAAAATAGTTATTAAAGTATAAAAAGACTTTAATTTCTAATTCTGCAACCTTAAACGATTTTAATTTTCAAAAATTATTCAACACTTATCAGGGCTTTCAATTTGGAATAAATTTGCAGAATCTAAAGGGTTCAATTCCGAAATCTTGAAAATTAAATTTCTTCTTAAATCTTGAAGGCTTTAAACGTAAAATTACTCAATTATTAAAATTTGCAATTAAAAACTGTCTTATTATTACTTGAATTTCAAATGATTGGATTTGCAAAAATGTGATAAATATATAGAAGGGTTCAAACAAAAATTGTGGAATTTCAAATACTCTAGATTTGAAATGATCTAATTTATCATGTTTCGAGCTAAAATGATTGAATTTTTAATGTTATAAATAAAAAATTATTTAAAAATTAAGGCCTTCATTTCTAAAATATATACCTTTGAGCAATTCAAATTTTACATCGGACAATTATTTATATACTCTAAACTAAAAATATTACATTGGAAAGCCTTCAAATTTGAACCAACCACATTCTGAACAAGAGGCTATCAATTAAAAAAAAACATTCAAAATGGAATATTTTCAAATTTTTAACGTTCTTTGGCAATTAAAAAATAGGAGATTTAAAAAAGTCAAGCATTCAAAATTAAATAATTTTACAATAATTAATCTTTAAAATTCAACAATCTACAATTGAAAGTGTTGGAAGTGTTCTACTAAACTATAAGAATTAGAAAAATTCCTGACCAGAAAATAAATTAACTGTCATTTTCCGGTTTATCTCACGGGCCATGGTTTTTAGCTATTTTTTCTAGGACTAAAAAAAAAATTTAACAGAAAATTCGGAAGTTTAAAAATTCTGAACAATTTGAAAGCTTTGAAGTTTGATCATTTCTTATTTGAATGCATTCCAATTTGAATTTTTGGAATTTGAAAGAATTTCGAAAACCTTCAAGCTTGAGCTTTCTCAAACTTGAATACATTTAATTTTATATTCTTCTAAATCGAGGAAGTAAAAATTATGCAAATTAAGAGCCTTCAACTTTTAAATTTTAGAAATTATAATCTTAAAAAACTAAAACTTAATTCAAACTTAATATATATTAAAATCTGAGGGTGTCTAGTGATAAGGCAATTTAAAATTCCCGGGGGTTTTCCGGGTTTTCACGACCACAGTTTTTTTCTCCAACCAATTTAAATATGTCTGTTTGTAATTTTTTCCAAACTAATGTATAGAAATGGGAGTTTCAACAATATACGTACACAAAATTTATACCGAGAAGAAAAAATTATTTACACGTGCCAAACTTATCCTCAATCACAGACGAAAGTGATAAATATTAATCGAAACTACATTGCCGATCACGAGTATGAGACCACCTGTTTATCGATGATTGCCAAATTCTTTTAATGCTAATTACATGAGAGTTAACATTATTTATCTTATATAGGTTGAAAGCTATCGGAATTATCTATAAAATGAACCAGGGTGAAGTTATTTTTTCAATCTTTTAAGAAGATATTGCAAAATAAGTGTTGGGAATTTATCCCCGTAATGTTTTTTTTAATTTAAATAAAATTGGATATAATAAACATTTTTCAATGTCCTTTGGATCAATTAAAAGGTAAATTTCTATAAAATCACATCAACTTATCACCATCATCAATGTGCACATTTTTTCTTGCATGGTGCAACATATTTAAAGTTGAAACAAAAATGCTGGAAAATTTTTTATATTGTTTCAGCTCATTTATTCAAAATGTACACTTATCTAATTTTTATTACTTTTCTAGAGATGAGATGTCTTCGAATTTTTCCAACTTTTTTGTAGCAACTTTGTAAAATGTTTATTATAGTAAATTTTATTTTAATTTTAAGAAAACATTGAAATTTGCACTCGTTTTGCAATATCTTGTTAAATAATTGACTTTCAACTTATTTAAGAGAAAAAAATTTAACTCTCAAATAATTAACATTCAAAGAATTTAAGCAATCGTCGAAATACGTGAAGACATCAGATTTTCCTCTCTCTGATTCTCGACTAAAAAATAAAAAAAAAAGATAAAGTAGACTTTGGATAGAAGAAAAAATTCCCGATCCTAAATAAAATTTCCGAGTTTTTCCTGGTCAAATAAATTTCCCGAATCTTCAGCTGTAAAGTTCTTAAAATCGCAGCCTTGAAAATTGAAAGTTTTTAAATTGCGTTTTAATCTGGAGCCTTCTAATTTGTTATAACAAATTTAAACTAAAAAGAACTCTTAAGTTATAAACTGCACCAAAGTTGAATGGAAAACTGTAAACACATCATCTGCTATTATTATCCCCCAGTTTCTGATGATATGGTTCCAGATTTATTCTTGGATGCAATGTCTATTATTACATAAGGCCATATGAAATTAAACACTATTTCCAATTTATAACAATCATGGGATATTCGATAAATATATTTTTGTAATTCCAAAATTAAAATTAAGAAACTGTTTATTTTTAATCATTCACACTTGTTAAAGATTTGTTCTTATAGTATATCACCTACAATATCTACCAAAACATTAATTTTATATTAAAAAATGCATCCCACATAAAATGTTAATAATCCCTAATCATCCATGTAAATGGAAAAGCCCCAAAAAATATATCTTTGGGCTAATTTCAATGTTATTGGTCACCACGTGTACATCCGTCAACCATATGTTCCACACGAGAGACTCGTATTGCCGAACAACGGTATATTTGTCTCTGATAAATTTGCGAACTGTAACGCGTAAAATGAAAATGTAAAAGCTGGGGTAATGTTTTTTAAATGAAAATTAAAACTCACCAGGGCCCCTTTCAGGGAAATCCTCAACAGACTGTCTTGGGGAATTTCGGCGAACCATGTTTCTTGTCAAATGAAAAAAAAATCCTACTTAATTTCACGAGAAAATGCTCATGAGGTAGGTATTACTCCCGAGAACGAGTCCGAACGCACGACTAACCTGACTGGCGAATTAAGAGTGCCTGAGAGTGCCCAAGAGTGCTCGGTGGACGTGGAGTTCGTGGACTCCTCGCGGGCAGCTTTCGTGGAGAAAATACGTATGTGTGAGTGTTAAATAAGATAGTGTGAGTGTTAAATGAGATAGTGTGAGTGTTAAATGAGATAGTGTGAGTGTTAAATGAGATAGTGTGCGTGTTAAATGAGATAGTGTGCGTTGTTGTGTGAGGGTCGCGTGAGAGGACGTGGGTGCTGGAGAGACAAGAAGAGAGAGAGAGAGAAAAAGAGAGAGAAGAGAGAGGGAGAGAGAGGAGGAAGGAGAGAGAGAAAGAGAGGAAAAGACAGAAAGCAGTCGATTTAAAGAGAAGCCAGAGCAGCCAGAGGAAAAAGAAACACGACAGAGAAAACGTGGAGGAAACCACGGAGGAACGAACCGTGGACAAATTGCAGGTGGCAGCACTTTACGGAAACCCGGCCGCAAAAATTCATTTTCAAAATTCCCTCATTTTTCCCTGTCCAATTTTTCATTTTCCCTTCAGACAGAATCTTTTATAAGCGAAACAAAACCATTTCAGATTAAAATTTCAAATTTATTTATTTCACCCAAAAAATATGACTTTTGTATCATAAAAGATGAATTTGCAATCCAAAAGGACGCATTTTCCACAAAACAGTTGAATTTTCCACAACAAAAATATTACTTTTTAATCAAATACTTAAATTTTCAACAAAACAGTTAAATTTTCAACCAAAAAAGATAACTTTTTAACAAAATTAAAATTTTTAACAAAACAGTTGAATTTTTAATCAAATAGTAGAATTTTCAAATAAAAAGATTAAATTTCAACCAAAAACAGGTGCATTTGCAACAAAGTCGTTGAACTTTAATGAAAAAGAGACGAATTTTCAACCAAAAAAGTTTACTTTTAACCAAATAGTTGAATTTTCAACCTAAAAAGATGAATTTTCATTTTTCAATAAAATTGTAGAATTTTTAATAAATAATTATTAGACTTCAACCAAAAACAGGTGCATTTTCAAGCAAGTAGTGAAATTTTCAAGCGAAAAAGACAATTGAATTTTCAACCCGAAAAATTGAATTTTCAATAAAAAGATTAGTCTCAACGAAAAATGTAATAGTTGATATTTTATCCAAAAAGGATGAATTTTCAAAAAATACACAAATTTTCAAATAGTTACATTTTCAATAAAAAATTCATTTTCAACAATTCCCTGACAATTCCAGGTATTCCAGGTTTTCCAGGTAGGGTAGGCACCCTGCTTTCTATTCTTTACAGAGGGTAGTTATTATCTTCTAAGGGTAATAACCCACTTTTTTAAGGTTATATTATTTTTCAAAAACTCCCAGCATCATTTTCTAACATTTTGGCAAGACAGTTACATTTTTTTGCAAAAACACGCGATTTTATCATTTTTTTATTATTGTGGTTTAAAGGCCCAAAACCGAAACTCAAATTGTCTTTAAAATATTGCTTTTTCGTAAGTAGTCATTTTACACACACACAAAATAATTAATACTTTTTAGCGTTTAAAGAACTCAGACAAAGGGTTAAACTTTTTTATTTAATTTATAAAAAATTGCACCGAAAATCAAAAAAATTTATATAATTTTGTTTGCTCTTTTTACAGCTTGCAAATTTTGTCCTGCAGGGTTTTTGACTTTGTTCGGCGTTCTGTCCGGGTTTTTGAAAATATTGGATTTTTCAGTTTTGATAGAAAAAAAAAGTGTCTTAGTGAATTTTATTGATTTTCTTTCAAATTGAAGGTCCGGATGCAATAACGGGACGATCGTTTGAAAACGCGATAATTTATTATCCAAGGGTCTTGTGAAATCCAAATTTAATTATCTTTTAAAACATAAGTTTTGGCTATGATTAAAATAAAAGAATTTTTTTTAATCCGCCTAAGTCGATTTTCACACAGAATAAACTAATACCATCTCATTGAATTGAGAATGAGTTAATCAAATAACAATAATAGAAACTTATATAAAGAAATTATTTAACTACATCAGGGTGTCCAGCGATTCTTAGGAACGAAATTCCAGGTCTTTCCCAGGTTTTCCAGCTCAAGAAGTCAAGTTTTTCCAGGTCTCCTTTTTTCACATCAAGTAGTAAAATAACCGTTTGTTATACATGTGAAAAAATGAGCTATTTCATTTTTTATTGATCAACAATTTTTTAAGAAAGCTGAAGCATAAATAAACAAATTCTTAATTTTTTTCGAAAAGAAGTCGTCTTTGTCAAATCATTTTGAATATTTTGAAGTCTTTGTAAATTCATTGAAATCCTTGAAATCTTTGAAATCTTTGAAATCTTTGTGAATTCGTTAAAATCTTTTTAAGTATTTATAATCTTTGTAAAATCTTTGGGAAATTTATTGGTATCTTTTTTTGTAAAATCTTTGAAATCCTTGTGAAATTTTTCGAAATCTTGATAAAAATTTGTGAAATATTTCTTTCATTTTTGTTTGTGAAATCTTTTGTGTTCGTTTAAAATCATTGATATCTTTTGAAATCCTTGAAATCTGGTGTTTGAAATCTTTGAAATTCTTGAAATCTTTTCAAATCCTTATAAATTGTTCGAAATATTTGTGAAATCTTTTGTATTTGTTTGAAGTCACTGGAATATTTGAAATATTTGTGAAATCTTTTGAAATCTAGGTTTTCAAGGTTCAAAAAAAATTCAAGGAGAATTCCAGGTTTTCAAGGTCGCCGGACACTCTGTACATTCTTAAAATATTTTTTTTATGTCTTATTATAATAAAAAAATAACAACCACTTTAGTGATAAGAAAATGCTTAGTGATGCTGAAGGAGATTGTTATAACATCAATGACCTATTATACAAAACAACCACGCGCACTAATGTGCTGACTGTGGTAAGATGGTTTCTGATAATAAATGTTGTAGGGTTGAATGTTGAATTACACTCTGCAATTCTATATCATATCGGCACGCTTCTTATAATTTTGTAAGAGAACTCTATTTTCTCTTCTAATTGTTCAAGCTTAATTATTATTAATATAATTAAATAAGATTAGTTTTAATTTTATCGAAAGTGGTTCAAAAACTATATATCCATTAATTTAAATAAAGGCTCAGACGTACTACATATTACATGAGCTACAAAAAATTAGAGAGACCTTATTGAAAATTTTCATGCACTAATAAAAATCCAAAATAAAGTAAATTATCACCAGAATTCAGACTTCGATTGAAGTTAGGTGAGAACTTAGATAAGAAACATAACTACTAAGAGGATGTTGAAGGTACCGCAATGCGGATATTTAGACTTCTTAATACAGACTTTTTAAAATAACAATTATTATCAGTATACATATACATTGAAATAAAATGAAATATTTACAAAATTTTGAAATAAAAGCTACCAATTTATTGTCGGTTAAAGTTTAATTAAACTATATTACCTATTTGGTATCCGATGTACAATAACTTTTTACTTCCAATAAAAAGCCAATAAATTTCGAACTCCTCAGCTTAATTAAAAAATAACTGCACTCGCTAAAATAAAAATACTATTTTTCCACATTTCAAAGATTCTGAAATAAAGATAACGTTTAAAAAACATAAACAATTTGCCTTCAACAAATATTTCAATTTTTTTTAGTTGAAATTAGAAAAACTTTTCTTTAATGGAAAAAAAACAATCAGCCTTGGCTTCGGTAAATAAACTGTATCTATTCACTATATACATTCAGGTATTGATTTCATTTTGTCCATGAATCAGCCGCTCCTAGGTTTTACATGGAGAAGCGAACCTTGTATGAGATAAACTAATTTTCCTGAAGGAAATACCAAAGGGGGTATCCATTTGTTACGTAACATTTTTTTCACTTTTTTATAAATAAATTAAAAAATAAAAAGACAATTATTCTTAAGACAAATATAACGATGTAAGTTCAAAGTATTAATTATAGTAAGGAAGAAATGATAAATCTTGGAAAGAAATATATATTATTTGTATAAGTATCACGAATTAATGATCAATAATGGTATTTTTAAAAGAAAAAGATTCTTAATTGTGAGAAAGATTTTAAATATATATAAAAATTTTTTATTTAACAAATTTGATTTATTCGGACTTTTGTATATCGCCGTGAATGGATTTCCAACCACCACAGTATATCCAATTTCTAAAAAAATCTTTAATGGCAAAAATCATATAACATTTCTTACAAAAATATTATTTCTTCTTTTCTGCATGTATATAAAAATAATGTATATTTTTGGTTCAGAATTCATCTCTTTTTGGTTGAAAATTCAACTATTTTTTCCAAAAGTAATTTGTTTTTACTTAAAATTCTACTTGGGTGAAAGTTGGACAACTTTGTACAACATTCATTTTTTGGTTGAAGATTCATCTGTTTGGTTGAAAATTTAATTGATTTATTATAAATTTAACTTCTGTGTTGAAAATTCATATTGAAAATTCATGCATTTTGTTTAAAATTCATCATATTTGGAAGAAAACTAAACTTCTTGGTAGAAAATTCAACTATTTTTATAGAAAATTCAACTATTTGGTTGAAAATTCATATTTTTGGGTCTGTTTTGTTAAAAATTTGTCTTTTTGTTTTTAAAAATTCATCTCTTTTAGTAAAAATCTCATCTATTTGTATTAAAAATTAACTTTTTTTGTTCAAAATTCATATTTTTGGATTAAAAATTAAACTACTTGGGTGAAAGTTGAATGACTACGTAAAAAATTCACTTTTTTGTGAAGATTCATCTCTTTAATTGAAAATTTAACTGATTTATTTTTAATGTTGTGTTGAAAATTCATATTTTCTGATTGAAAAATTAACTATTTGTTGAAAATTCGTGTTTTTTGGTTTAATTCAACTATTTTTCATTTAAAATTGAAATATTTTTGTTTGAAGATTCGTCTCTTTGGCTGAAAATTCGTTTTTCTTTTGGTTTGAAATTAATTTTTTTAATTAAAAATTGTACAAATTGGATTTTGGTTAGAAATTTATATTTTTTAATTGAAAATTCCACTATTTGCTTGAAAATTCATGTATTTTGTTTGAAAATTCATATTTTTAGGTTGAAAATTCAACTGTTTTGTAAAAAATTTGTCTTTTTGGATGAAAAATTAATCTCCTTTCGTAAAACTTTCATCTTTTTCTATTGAAAATGATTGAAAATTAATTTTTTTTTTATGAAAATTTAACTTTTTGATAGAAAATTCGTCTTTTTATCTTGAAAAT
>CAKNYM010053427.1:600511-629141 GCA_932195095.1 Andricus curvator
ATCTCCGGATTGGCGATTAAAATATAAAATTAATAAGCAAAAGAGAATAATAAACAATATTAATAGAAGAAACAAGTCCATAAAATACATTTATAATACATCTATATCTATCAAAATTGTGTAATTTCAAGCACTTTCAATTGTAAATTATTAAAAATATTAAACGCTAGCCCAAATTGATAAACATAAATTGTAAATGATAGATTATTATTTATTTAATTAGGAATGATAAATTTTGAAGTTATTCAATCATATTAAGGTTTTCAAACTTAAAAAGCTTTTCAGACTTGGCTAATTTAGAATTTAAAATTCTTAAAACTGTACAATTTAAAATTTATAAGTGATTTAGCGTGGTTTTTGTAATCGAAGAAAAAAAAATTCCGGTAATTTGTCGTTTTTCCCCGGTTTGCAAACATTTTTCAATGTTATTGAAATTAAAAAATTAGGATTCTTAAAACTGAAAATTCCTTTATTTAAAATATTCAAAACTGAACTGCAAATTAAAGTACTCAAAGTGGAACTCTTTTGAATTTTAAACTGTTACAAGAAGCTTAAAACATTTTCGATCCCGAAATTTTTAATTCTAACGTTCAATAATTTAAACGTATAAAATGGAACATTTTAACACTTTCCAATTTATGAATATTAAATTTAATGTCATTACACTACAAAATGTTGTATTTTAAACTTTTATAAATTGAACAGTTTAAAGATTTCCACTTAAAAAATATAAATCAACGCCATCAATACCAATGCTCTAAATTACAACTAAACCTCCCTTTCAACTGAGATTAATAAAAATGTTAAAATTAAAACATGTCCCTCATTCAATTCAGTACAAAATTGAAAATAACAATTTGCCCCCCGTCCATTCAACAAATATGTTGAAAGAAAAAATTGGCCTCTTTCAATTCAGAAAAACAATTAATAACCAAAATTGTTAACCTTCCAATTCAATAAAAATGTTCAAAACAAAAGCAGTGCGCCTCTTTCAGTATAGAAAAACTTTAAAACCAAAATGTACTCCCTTCTGACTAGAAAAAAGTGTTAACAATAATAAATTACCCTTTTCCAATTCAGCAAAAAATGGAAAATAAAATATTTTTCCCTCAGACCCAATACAAATGTTAAAATAAATAATTGGAATCTTCCGATTCAGAAAAACAATTCGTAACTAAAATTCACACTCTTCCAAATAAATAAAAAAATTCAAAACAAAATAAGTGCCTCCTTGAGTTTAAAAAAATTTGAAACCCAAAATTTCCTCCTTTATAACTAGAAAAATAATGTTAAAAATAAAAAATTAACCTCATCCAATTCTGAAAAAATTGAAAATAAACCATTCTCCCCTCAAACTCAATAAAAATGTTAAAAATAAAATAATGGCCTCTTCCAACTCGGGAAAAAATTAAATACCAAAATTTCTTCCCTTTCTTTTAAAATTAGGGTTGTGAAATTCACATGTTTCTTACTACCTAAGTCCTTTTACGTTGAACACTGTTCTTTTTTTTAATTACAAAATTGACAATTGAGTGGGTATTTGAACAGGATTTGAAATTAAATAAAAGTCTTTCGAATTGAAACGGTTTCATTTTCAACGTTAAAATCTGTAATTTGTAAAAGCAATATAAAATCAATTATATTGTTGAAATTTTTTCAATTTAACTACAGTTCAGTTATAAAAATCATTAATTAATTTATATTTGCAGTTGACCAACTTAAAACGTTTTTTATCCCAAATTTCTAAATTCAAACGCTTTTAATTTTTAATTGTTAAACTCTTCAAAACTGCATTTTAAAATTCGTTAAAATGAAAATATATGCTTCAAAATGAAGACCTAAAATGGAAATTTTGTAAAGTATAAATGATTTTAGAATTACCCATTGTACACTGAATGATTTCATAATTGAAAAAATTAATAATTGAACATTTAAAAAAAAAAGTAGTAATCGAATCGAACTTATTTTAAATTACATTATATCATGTGAAATTTCAAGTGCTTGGATAGATTTTTCTTCTAAAAATTTGTAAAATTCAAGTTCAAAAAATAAATTCACTATCATTTCCCGGTTTCCCGGTCCAGTTAGATTGGCCCGTTTTTTTACATTTTTCTACTAAGTATGAAAAAAGATCAAATTCAAAAAATAAATTTATTGTAATTTCTCGATTTTTTTCATCTCAGTTATTTCCTGGGCCAATGGAATTGTTTGATATACGAGTTAGTTAGCCTGTAAAAGCACTCTCTCTGCGTCCCAATTATCCGGTCAAATTGTCACAAGCTATTGTACGCATTTTGTCCTAAAATTGCTAATAATAATCACAATCAGAGCACTTGTAGCTACACGGTGAATTTAAGTGTTCTTGCTGGCTTGAGTCCAGCTTGACATAACCGGTTACTCGTACAGTGCCCGGAAGCTAGTTGGGTTTGAACGAGAATTGATAAAAATTAATATGGATATAATATAAACTTAACAAAATTTCAACAAAAAATACAGAATATTAAAAAAAAAAGAATTTTAAAATTACAAACTCTTTTATTTCAAATTATCTGTTCTTTAAATTCTTCTTAATTATTACACTATAACAAAAACAATGGTTTTTGTACTTTTTAAAAAAATTTAAGGGAAGGCCATAAAGAAGTTTCAACAAGTAAAAATATTAATCAGGGATCACAGCATTTCCCCTATTTCGCTGCATATACCTTTTTTAAAATTCCCTTTTTTCCCTAGTCTCAAAAAAACTTCCCCTTTTCCCCCTTACTCTTTAAATATACGACATTTAAAAATACAATATTTCAATTTTTATAACTTACAA
The DNA here is from genome assembly GCA_932195095.1 of Andricus curvator. Lineage (NCBI taxonomy): Eukaryota > Metazoa > Arthropoda > Insecta > Hymenoptera > Cynipidae > Andricus > Andricus curvator. The sequence continues at coordinate 603,327 of CAKNYM010053427.1, forward strand.
AATTTTTTATTGTAATTAATTTAACTTTTTAAATTTAAAATGTCCGTATTAATTAATTTTTATAATTATAATTAATTGTTTATTACAACTATAATATAGAGCAATATACATAGTTCTCGATGCGTATATGAAAATGATAAAATGCATCTGTATAATATTAAAGCACTTAAATAAATTATTTATAAATAAATAAAGTACTAAAAGTTGAAAAATGGTGAAAATGTAAAAACCGGAGACAGAAGTTGTTATCCAATATAAAATTGTAACAGTTAAAAAACGTAGAGTAATTTTAAAAAGAAATATTGTAAAGTGCATCCTTTTTAATTGAAATGTACAAAGTAATTAAAATATGGAAAATTCCAAGTTTTAAATTTACATTGAAAGTACTAATTACACAGGCCGACAAAATTTAAACCCAAAGACCGGACTATGTAACCCCGAAGGATTTTGGTATCCTAAAACCGAATCCGTTATCCAAATTTTTCCTATACGTCAGGTTTCTGAGATATCCTAACCTGAAAGTGCAAAAATGGCTATTTTTAGCCATATTTGAGGCAATATAACACGATCAACAATTTTTTCCCCTAAAAACTGCTAACGCCATCGTTTAGTACTCCTTTTTATCTTCCATTTCCATTTTTGATCACCCCAACCATTTTTTTTTCTCCGAGATATCACACACTAACCATTTCAGTTCCACAATGCATTGTGGAACAATGCAAGGCGATGAGAAACTGAATAGTTAGTCTGTGATATCTCGGAGAAAAAAAATCGGTTCGGGATGATCAAAAGTGGAAATGGAAGATAAAAAGGAGTGCTAAACGATGGCGTTAGCAGTTTTTCGGGAAAAAATTGTTGATCGTGTTATATTGCCTCAAATATGGCTAAAAATAGCCATTTTTGCACTTTCAGGTTAGGATATCTCAAAAACCTGACGTACAGGAAAATTTTGAATAACGGATTCGGTTTTAGAATACCAAAATCCTTCGGGGTTACATACTCCGGTCTATGGGTACAAAAATGATGTCAATTTTGTCGTCTTGTGTTATATAGGAAGGGCGAAATGACAAATCTTGGACAGAAATATTTAATTATACTTCGAAATATAACGTTTTGAATAATAATGATACAATTTAAAAAAGAAAAACCATTTTAAAAGTATACAAATTGTTTACTTGAGAAATTTTATTTTTTTGTCAGAACTTTTTATGTCGCCCTGAATGGATTTCCAAAAGTATAACCCATTTTTAAAAATAAATTCTTTAATGGGTTAGTTCATTAAAAAGGCATTTAACATTATTTAAAAATATAACATTTCTTATAAAAAGATTGTTTCTTCTTTTCTACATATAAGAATAAATGCTTAACATTTCCCCTTTTTCATAAAAAATTACCTTGTTTCCTATTTTCGAGCTCCTTTTGCGCTGAGATCCCTGATTGGTTTTTGGATTTTTAATTTATTGCGTTTAAAAAATGGCGTACGTAATTTATACGTACGCCATTTTCCGACAAATTTGAACCCCTCTGCCACCCTATGTAACGTTTTTTCCGACTTTTCCCTGTTTTTCAACAATAGAGCAAATACAAATGCAAAATCAGAAAATACAACAAAGGAAAAGGATATTGTATCTCTTAGAAAAAGAATTACTTGGCAATAGAATTAATGCAGTTGAGGGAGTTTCGGGAATAAAAGATTCCCTATTTTCCCCCTGGGGTTGATGCATTTTTCTACACACATATGAGTCAGATTACAATGTAGGGAATCGAACGCGGAATTCAATAACTACGCCGTAGTGCAACGTATTATAAAAATTGCGTCGCAATTCAAAAACGCAGTTACAACATTGTTACATGAATACTTTAATATTAATAAGACATTTATAATAAAAGCGATAAATAATAATTTTAAGGAATACCAATCAATTAAATATAATTAAATATAGTTTTATTTATTTTTTTAAATTCAGATTATATATTTCGTGCACGGAAATAGTAATATTTGTAGGATAACTAATTAATTAAAATTTGTTATTAAGCTGCAAATAAATTTTTTCAGTAATATTTGTTTAAAAATAAATAGTATGGAATTTGTTCTAGATCAATAAATTTATAATAATAGCAAATAGCCAATAGACGATAATAGCTCCTCGACCCTGATCTATAAATCGTTCGGTTTCAGTCGCGACATTTTTCATTCAGAATAATAAATATGCATGAAAGTTGTTTTTAAGACCCGCTTTAATTTTTTTTCAATTCTACTTCGAAAGAAAATTGCAATACTTTTTCAGATTTAAATCTGAACCGAGATCTGAACTCAGAATATTGGAGGGTACATATTTCAGGTACTTCAAATTTTACGGTTGAAGGAATTTGACCTGAACTCATAATTACTTGCAGAGTTTGCTTCCGGATCTTGGACAACCTTGAAAAGAATGGGGAAAGTTTCGCCAATTCCGACCGTAAAATATAAGATCTCAGATCATTTCGATTTTCCTGGCTGTACCTGTTTTTAGAATTCTTTCTTAATTTTCAGGAAAATTCTCTGACAGCTGTCTGTCGCTGTCAAAATGATGCCAGAATTAGTTACATTTCTTTATTTTTCTTCCCTGAAATTTGATATAGTGATCGAAGTCTTTTAAACCCTTCAATTTATATGTTGATTTAAAAATAATAATTCAATTATTTTGGAATATTTTTCCTTTTTTCAAACATATTTTGCAAATTGACTTTTTTATAATCTTGGGAATTCATTCATTCTCTTCTGTCATTCTTAATATGAAAATATATCACAGAACGCAAATCAAAATTATATATGGTTTAGAAATTTATTTCGCAGTTTTTATTGTTGAAAAAAAATACTAAAAAATTGATACATTGAAAATTAGCATTTAAAATATTAAGAAGCCCAAAAAATTGCGCAATTTCAAAATTAAGTTTTTCGAATTCCATATGAGACTGAAAAATGTAAAATTCAAACTTAAAAAATTTTAAATTGTCGATTAAAGCTTTTGAAAGTAAACCAAACAATATAATAATTTATCAATTTTAGTTTAGTTTTCTAGCGCTCATAAAGTAACAGTTTTATGATAAAGTTCTGAAAACGCATCGCATAACTTGGAACCAGGAACATTTATGAATAATTTATTTCAATTTTTAAAAATTCTGAAAATTGTGAAAATTTTTTCATATAAACATTGTAAATTGACATTGACAATTTTATTTCAAGTTAAAACCTTAAAAACAACACAACCACACTTTGAACATTTTAAACATGATAAACATTTTCAATCTTTATGCTGCGCTCATATTAAAATGAAAAAATGAAAATTTATTTATTTATGACTGTATTCGAAGAAACATTCTTTGAGGTAGTTGTCATGCCAAAAATTAAGTCGCTGGAAAAAATGTTTTCTATGATTTTAAGAATTGAAATGATATTATTCATCATGTCTTGTTGAAGAAAAAACATTATTTATTATAAAAAAAAGTTTAAAACTTACGAAAAATAATTGTTATAACAATAGTTTTCGTGACTGATCTTTTTCATAATGTCGCTTCTTACCAATTTTCAAAAAAAGGTGGAATTTTAATAAATCACGAATTATTCTTTTGGGAAGAAATTCCCTACAACTTTACTGCTTCCAATTTTGAAAATAAGAAAATAATCTTCAAATATGATTATTCGTTCAAAACATGGAAAAAATTTAATTGTTAAAATACATTTTTGTAAGTTTAAAAAATGTTTCTATAAAAATGTTTTTATTTGAAATAACATCATCAGTAATTATTTCTGATATAACAATAATATTGTATAATATAATATTACTTTTTTATTCTTTAAATCATAGAAAAACTATTAATTGCGGCGATCTGATTTTTGGCACGACAACAACCTTGAAAAAATCAATATTGTTCAATAAAAAAGTTTGCGCAACTAGAAAAAAAAAATTTTGGATTCTAAATTTTATTCAATTTTTTTTTTAATTTCTACACGCCTTAGTTTTTATAATCATAAGCGCACAAAATGTAATAAAATTCGGCGTCTAATAAGCCCAAGTTGAAGGCAAAATGTCAATTATGTTCAATCGAAAAGTGTCATTAAGATCTTTGTAAATCTCGTAATTCTTTTTTGAATTTTGGTCTAATCGAAAAACTTCATAGGGTTAATTTCTAAATATATTTAATAACTACTGAAAATTTCGATTAGACTTCTTAATCTGATAACAAAACGATGATTTTTGCTACTTTTTGAAAATCCTCTAAATGTTTTATCGAATTTAAAAATTTAGGAATGTTTAAGTTAGGATCGTGAAAATAGTCGTTAAAAATTTTTTTTCTTCAGTATTGCAGAATATATTATGTTCATTCATGTTATATTCATATAACTAGAAATTTATTAAAATCACGAATACAATTTAAAATCATAAAATTTAAATGTTTCAGTTTGAATATCGTTTAGCTTTTCGTCGACAGTCAAATACTGTTAAACTTGAACTGTTTTAAGTAGTTACGATTTTCAGAATACAAAATTGAGCAAATTAGACGAACTTACATTTGCAATAGAAATTGTTCAATTTTAAAGGTTTCAATTTAAATTTGTCAAATTATGAAAACTTTAATGTAAACATTTGAAAAACTGTAAAAACATGGCGATTCATTTTTTCTCCCTACATCTATCTCTTCATACAAAAGAATACTATACCCACAGAAATCAATTGAAAAATAAAATTATTCCTTCAGTTTAGAACTCTTTGGAAAAAGGCGAAGACCTTTTCATTCAGTTTTAATTAATAAAAAAATCGAGTTTACTTTTCATCATTCATAACAAAACAAATAATAATAATTTTATCATGTTGTAAGCATACTTCTAATTCACTTCTAATTCTGGAAATTTTTACTTAAAAAAAATTAACATGATTTGATACATCCTTGATCAGTAAATTTTTAATTCAGCATTGAGAGTTTGAAATTCTTTAAATTATGTTCAAATTGTCTATTGCAAAAATTACTGTGAAAAGGAAAATCTCGAAATTTGTTATCCAAGACAAATATTTGTTTAGGTAAAACATCATTTCTTCGACATTCAATTAAAAACCTTTTTTGAAGAATACTGCCTCTTAATTTTTGGTTGATATCACACCATAATTTAACCTTTCTGAAGGCTTCAGGACCATATGTAACTTTGATCTGATTAAAAAACATAATGTTAACAAATAATAATAATTTTAATCTTAGCACGTTTTACGCTATTTCAGCTAACTTTAAATGATTATAAATTCAGGTAATAATTTTTATAATATTTCTAACACAATGACAATCGTAATTCAAATTTGAACTAAAGAATCTTCAATGTGGACAAACCGACTTACTTTAATAGTTAATTTAAAAAATATTTCATTTGTATAGATTCAGTCAAAAAAATATTTTAGCTTTAAAGTACTATTTAAATCATAAAGTTTTGTTTGAAATTGTTTTTTAAAACTACTAGCAGTAGCATATTCTAGTTTAGAATATAATAATTTTGCAGATATAAAACGAACATTATTTTCAAAAATCGTATACTTAAAAAGAAAAGGGAAAAGAGGGGAAACGCGGGGGAATAGGGGAAATACTTTGATCCCTGGTTTTGGCAACGATTCTTACGAATATATTTAGCTTCTTTCTGATAATTAAACAAAAAAAAAACCTAATCTATTTCCTTAAATAAAAAAAGTCTCGATTTTATGGGTCACATCGATCCTCGCGCGGTTTTCGAGAATTGGAAATATCCAATAAGATCGGTATGCAGGGTGGCCGGTAGTCGGTACTCACGTTCTTCCCTCGTGATGGCCATTTTCTGAGCAGCGCACGCACACACGGCGTCAGCAGCGTAGGAATGTGTAACACGTACGTACAAAAGTGCAAGGGGATGCGGATAAATTGCGAATTTGAGAAAATAAAAAAAAAGTCTGGAGAAGCCAGAAGGTCAGGTGAAAATAAAGAAACCAAGGGCCGTAAGCGCGACACCGAAACGTGACGCGTGCCACTTGGTAGCAAAAGGGAACTAACTGGTAGGCCGAAGCACGAATCCCAAGGAGTGCTGGCAACCTGCCAACGAGAACCTGGCTGGGCGTTATATTTAGTTGTCCGAGCCACGAAAACTTACGTATGGATGGACATTTATACGATCTCATCCATCCCCTCTTATCTCGAGCACCTTCGCGGTCAATCCTCGCGAGACGGACGAAGAAAGTCAAGCTGAAGAGGGTTATCAGCTCGTCAAGATAATGGACCCATTCTGCCGTGATTTGGAAAAACAGCGTTAACTGCAAAACGAACGAAGCCGAGAAAATCGACAAAAACTGTTCGAATCTTTATTCGTGTGTATCGCGGATTCTTATTCATTTTCTGCATTTTTTGTTGTTGTTTTTGACTAATTTGCATACGATCTTTTCATTGTTGCAAGAAAAATTGTTAAAAAATGTTGATTAATTATCTAAAATGCAGTTAACGGTGTTGATTGGGATGCTGAAATTCTAGAAAACGCCGTAACGGGCAGTTACGGCTCTCTTCGAATTACGGACCTCAGAAATAGGCCTGCCGTGATTTGAGAGAACGCCGTTCACGACAAAAGAATATAATAACTAATAATAAGTGCAGTTACGGCGTTTCTCGAATCACAAACCTTTTTTCGCGGGGTTTGATGATTCCGGAGAACGCCGTCAGCACTTACGGACCTCTCCGAAATCACGAAGGCTCGAAATCGCTGTCCAATAATTTTGGTAAAGTCCGTAACTGCCCGTTACGGCGTTTTCTCGAATTTGGACGTCACGTATTTAGTCGTCTCTGATTTACGCCTGCAGTTAATGGTCAGTTACGGCTCTCTCTCAAATCACAACTCGCCAATCTTTGCAGTTAACGGTGTTTTCCAAAAATTATGCAATAATTATTTTTAAAGTTATTAACAATTAAAAAAAATTATTTCTATAATAAGGTGTATCTTTTTTTCACGATTCCAACGATATAAAAAACTCATTTTTCCATTTTTTGCAGTTAATGGTGTTTTTCCAAATCACGGCAGCATTAGTTCATGTTAAAAGCCAGTGGTGTAGTCCTAAAAGAAAAAGTGGCTTGGCGGTACTTTCCATAAACTAAGTTACCAATTTTAAGGGGGGGGGGGGGGCTAAAAACTAAGTTTGTTAACAAGGGGGGGGGTATAAGCGGGAATAACGTTACGAATTTAGATAACATTTAGAACTTAAGCTCAATAAGAAAATGCAACCATATTTTTAGGTAAAAGTTCTTTTTCTTTTATTGAAAAGGCTACTACTTTATTTTTGATTTGGAATTCATCTCGTTTGATTAAAAATTCAATTATTTAGTTTAAAATTGAATTATTTTGTTGAAAATGCAAGTAATGCAACTATATTGTTAAAAAGTCATATTCTTTTATCAGAAATACAACTACTTTGTTAAAAATTAATTTTTTTTAGTTAAAAGTTCACCTCCTTGGTTGAAAATAAATTTTTTAAACTGACAATTAAACTATTCCATTTTTGTTTTAAAATTGATCTTTTTCAGTTAAAAATTTAACTTTTTGGTTGAAAATTTATCTTTTTCAGTTGAAGGTTCCACTTTATGGTTGAAAATTCGTCTTTCTTGCTAAAAATTTAATTTTCTTTGTTGAAAATTTAGCTCGAAGTTTATGCTTTTTGGTTGAAATATCAACTGTTACATACTTCGTTGAGAGTTCATCTTTTTTTGGTTGAAAAGTCTATTATTTGACATAAAGTTGAACTACTTTGTAAAAAAATAATTTTTTTATGAAGGATTCATAATTATAGTTTAGAATTCAAATATTTGCTTTGAAATGAACTTTTATGTTAAAAATTCTACTGTTTTGTAGAAAATTCAACAATTTGGTAGAAAATTAAACTCTTTGGTTGAAAATTCAACTTTTTTTATAAGTAATTCGTCTTTCTGACTTTTAAATTAAATAATTTTGTTAAAAATGTATGCATTTTTTCAGAATTCGTCTTTTTTGGTAGAACATTAATCTTCATCGTCAAAAATTCATCTGTTTGGTTGAACATTTAACAAATTCGTTGAAAATTCATTTTTTTTTTAATTTGAAAATTTAAATATTCCATATTTGGTTAAAACTTTATCCTGTGTATTGGATAAATTGGAAGTTCGTCTTTTTTGATAGAACATTGATCTTCATGATCGATAATTTAACTGTTTGGTTGAAAATTTAACATTTTTGTTGAAAATTGTTTTTTTTTTGTTCAAAGTTTTTTTTTTGTCAGAGTTTTTATCTCAAAAATTTAACTATTCCATATTTCGTTCAATATTTATCCTGTGTATTGGATAAGTTGGAAATTCGTCTTTTTCGATAGAAAATTAATATTCATCGTCGATAATTTAACTTTTTGGTTGAAAATTTAACATTTTTGTTGAAAATTCGTTTTTTTTGTGTTCAAAGTTATTTTTTTTGTCAGAGTTTTTATCTCAAAAATTTAACTATTTCAATTTTGGTTTAAACTTTATCCTGTATACTGTATAAGTTGCAAATTCAACTATTTAGTAGAAAATTCATGTATTTTGTTGAAAAGTTGTCTTTTTAGGTAGAAAATTAATCTTTTTTGTTACAAATTCATCTTTTCCGATTTAAAAGTTCACTGTTTTCTAAAACATTCGACTTTTAGGCATAAAAACTTTACTCTTGTGTTGAAAATATATCTTTCATGGTAGAAATGTCATCTTTCTTGGTTAAAAATTTACTTTTTTAATGAAAATTTAACTGTCTTCTAAAAAAATTCCCTTTTTGTCTTGAAAATTCGACCATTTGATTAAAAATGCATCTTTTTATGCTGAAGATTTAACTATTTGGTTATTAATTCAACTTGTTTTGTTAAAAATCTAATTATTTTTGGAAAACTGAACTATTTTGTTAAAGTCATCATTTTTGGACGAAAATTCCACTATGTATGTTGTTAAAAATCTATCCTTTTGGATTGAAAATTCATCTTTCATGGTAGAAAAATCATTTCTCTTGTTTGAAATGTAACTTTTATCTTAATTTGTAAAATAAAATCCGAGAACCGAGCGTTTTAATAAAAATTGTAGTTTTTGTAATTTTAACCAATTATTTAATTTATCTAATTTTTGAAAATGGGAGTCTTCCGGAACAGGTATTAGGGTAAAACTTTTTTTTGCTGCTGTCCGACACGTATCAGTAATTTGAGTAATAAAATCTGAAAACCGAGTGTGTAGAGATAAATTACAATATTTTAATTTTAGCATTTTTTTTAATTTTAACCTTTTTTTTAATTTTAACCCATTTTTTGATTTAATACGTTTTCTAAAATGGCAGTCTTCCGGTAGAAATATTAAAATTCAATTTTGTTTGATCTTGCCCAGCATAAAATAAAATTTTGTGAAATACAATCCGAGAACAGAGCGATGAAGGGAAAATAAGTATTAACCAAAAAGTTAATCATTAGAGTGCGTGGGTGGATGAAACGCTGTTAACATGCCGCGATTACCGTCTATAATAATTTATTAATTTTTGTTATTACTAAAAAATTGATTTACGTAATTTAAAAAAAAAAAGATACTTTCTTTTATAAACGTTGCGAGCTTCAGTTACATTAACTAAACAAAAATGTAAACATCTTCCACAAAAATAAGCTAGAAGTTCCTATATTTAAATAAGAAAGATCATTTGTTTTTAATGAAGAACCTTAATAGAAATAATATGACCTGAAAATAAATGCAAAACTTCTTACGAAATTCTAAGCTGGTTTCAATTATGTTTATTAAAAAAATTATAAGATCAATGAACTTTTCTATATAGTTTCCTACAAAGTACTGAATAGGAGAAACGATTATCTTCAAGTCATGACTTAATTGAGAAAGTCCTCATTTCCTCTTTAGGGACTTGGAAAATGGAACTCGACAGACAAGTGTCTGACCCTGATCTTCAGACTCAAGAAATTCCTATTTCGTATTAAATACAATACAATTACCAGCACTCCCTCTGGAGTCCTAACTACTCTAACTAGTAAATTCACGATTTGATCGATTTTAACTGGCTGTCAGATAACAAAACTAAGAATAGAAATGATGAAGACGTATAAGATAAAAACTGGTTTGAGGATGTTCATTATGTAACAGATACAAGGTTTTTCACTCGTATTTCAGAAATACTACAAAATACTCTGAGAATTTAAATTTTGGAATAACTTTCTACCCTGCTCAGAGAAAAATTTTTTATGCAAATCAGTATGGGGCTACAGAATGCTTCTTGCCCGGATAGGACATGTCTCTGAGCCAAGAATTCACTCGTTCTTTATAAAATCATAAACATATCACATTTTTATACTAAGGAAAAGTATAATTACTAATCTTAAGAATTGAGTAAAAATACTTGTCAGTATGAACAGTAAAATTTAACTTCGTATAGAGAAAGAAAAATATTTGAACTCTATTATATTTTTAGAAAAAAGTGATGAGAGTGTAATAAGGAAAATAAAGAGGGACATACTGCCCAACACAAGTACAAAGAAGTTTTCCAAAATATATAGGGCTCGTAAATTTCAATGTTCTCAATTCCCATTATTTTCAATTTTTTAAAACCAAAACAATTAAATTATTTTTAGGCTTTGCAGGTCTTAAAATTTGAATTTTCATTCATTTTTTTCAAGATTATAGAGTATGTTTAAACGGAATTATTATTTTTAAATTCATAATACAATGATGATTATTTCCAATGTTTGAACTCCAATGCGATTATTACCAAATTACTTTTTTTAAGGCATCAGTACCGAAAATTTCTTCCCCGTGTTCATGTTGAAGTAACTGAAATTCTCTCGAAATGTATTTTAATTTCTTTTAAACAATAATAGTTTTCATTAAATACTTTTTTCTAATCCATATTTTTTCAAAACAGAGAGCATTATAGTTTCCATTTTTGGTAAATTTCAATTCCTGCAAATTTAAATTATGGAAATGCAGGACAAATTTTGAAGCTAGACTTTAAGAAAATAGGGGAGAAAGAGGTGCCATAGATCTGCTTTTGAAAATTTCATATTAATGAAAATAGTACCAAAAAAATATTTTGAAAGTAGTGATATTTTTTATTTGAAATTTTAGAAAATGATTCAGAACAACCAAATTATATACATAAACTAGAATCTAGAAACTAGACAAAAGATCATTTTCCTGGTAATTTCCTTGTAGTATTAAAACGGTGGTAAGTTCGTGAATACAAGGTGACTAATGTAATTGCTGATGCAATTAGAAAATGGAGGTTGCGCTGAAATAGCAAACACGTTTTTGTAAAAACTTCTTCCTCAACCTCTTTACATACATCTTTTTACTTACTTACATTTCAACAATAGCTTTTTATAATTTCAGTTAGATCAAGAAATTCCATCGATGAAAATTAGCTTCCAATATGTCAATCGGATTCAGAAACACAGAAAAAAGTATAACTTTTGTTGAAGCTTAATTTTTCCACACCTTCAATTAAGCCCATTTTTGACTTAAATCTATATTCAAGCCTATTTTTTTCTTAAAACTATTGCACTACTTTATATTACACTACCTTTCTAGTTATCTACAGCTAAACTACTCTATTTTTACCCACGTGAAACTATGGTTGAAACATTATTAATAATAATGGAAGCAATATTTTTAAATTTTGCGATAGATGGGTCACATGACCAAATAGATTTTGGCTATTTCCTTTTATCCAAATGAACCGGAAGTTCTCAACTTTCGAATGAACAAAAATGAAAAAAAATCTGAAATTAGCCTAGTGGAATTAGTGCAGGCAGGTGTGAAAATAAGTCGTCGCCCTAGAGTTATACTACGCCATGTCCACTTTTTGAAATTTTTGAACTACTAATATTTTTAGACTCGGTAAGGGTTAATCTTTGTTTTTTAATCAATTTTTCCCTGAAATTTATTTCCTCAGCTGTTATAATTATTAATTAAAATAGTGACGTTAATTAAAAGTTAGAATTATATCACGCCATGTCCTCTTTTTCATTGCTATAAGTGAAAAATGCCAACTTCGTTGTGCATATTTTATATGGATAACCTAAGTCCAATTTGAGAAATAAAAATTTTCAAAAATATATTTAACCTTAAAAGTAACCATCGGAATATTACTCAAAAGTCAATGATTTGCGAATAACTCATTTAATTCAAGGTATGTAACACATCAGAATAATGTAAATTATCATTCTGTTAAACTTTTCACTTAAGAATTTCATTATAAATAGTTCATTTATAAATATTAGAGATTTTATATTAAGGATTTTGTGGACATGGCGTACTATAATTCTGAGGAAAAATGAATTTTTTGAATCTCATATTACGCCATGTCCAAAACCAATTTTCCACATCAGATAAAATACATTCATAATAGTATTGAAAGTTGTGCTAATATGTTCTTGATCATGCATTATTTTTTACCGATAAATTCATTTCGACATTTGACAACGTTTTTGTAGAGTATATTATGGTTAAACTTTGAACCTCAAATTCTCAGTTTGACAGTTGAGGGACATGGCGTACTATAACTTTAGGGCGACGAAGTATTATACAAAAAAACCTAAGGATAATTCATTATTAGAAGTGAAAATTTTAATATTAAAATGATAATGGTGATAAAAGTAACACACAATTGACAGAATGACCGCGCTTATACACTTGTTTTTCAAATTAAAAAAGTGTAAAATTACCTTGTCATAAAACAAGTTTCCTAAATGGGGTAAGAGCTTTCGGAAAAAATTTAAAATCACCCTTAGTTTTAGACAATCACAAAATTATCCGAATGAACGCCTTTATGTACTTTTTTTCAAATTAAAAATAGTGTTAAATTACCTTAACACAAAAGAAGATTTTTGAGTGGGGTAAGAGCTTTGGAAAAAAATTAAAATCACCCTTGGTTTTAGAAAATCACAAAATTACACTGTTAGAAAAATCTCTACTAAATTTAGTATACATGTAATGGAAGCAAGAATGCATAACATGAAATTAAATTTAGTATACCAGCGTACAGTAAATTTAGTATATTCATACTGAATTTAGTATACACGTAGAAGAAATTTAGTATACGCGTGTACTAAATTCAGTATAAATATACTAAATTTACTGTAGGCTGGTATACTAAATTTAATTTCATGTTGTGCATTTTTGTTTCCATTACATGTATACTAAATTCAGTAAAGATTTTTCTAACAGTGTATCCGAATGAACGCCTTTATACTTTGTTTCAAATAAAAAATATAGTGTTAAATGACTTTTCATAAAAACAAACAAAAAACTATTTTTCAGTGGGGTAAGAGCTTCCGGAAAAAAATTTAAATCACCCTTAGTTTTAGAAAATCACAAAATGATTCAAATGAAAGTCTTTATGCAGTTTATTGCGAATTAAAAATAGTGCTGAATTACCTTGTAATAAAACAAGTTTTTTGAGTGGGGTAAGATCTTCCGGGGAAAAAAAGTTTTAAATCACCCTTAGTTTTAGAAGATCACAAAATCATCAAAATGAAAGCTTTTATATACACTTTTTGCGAATCAAAAATAGTGATAAATCTACATGTAAAAAAAAATGTTTGAATTGGGTAACAGCTTCAGGAAAAAATGTTTAAGTTACCCTTACTTTTAGACAACCAGAAAGTCATAAAAATGAACGCCTTTATATATATATTTTTTCCGAATTAAAAGCAGTTTTAAATTACCTTGTCATAAAACAAGTTTTTGGAATGGGTTACGAGCTTCCGGAAAAATATTTAGTCACCCTTAGTTTTAGAAAATCACAAAATCATCAAAACGAACGCCTTTATACATTTTTCTCGAATTAAAAATAACGTTGAATGATCTTTTCATACAAAAAAAAACTTTTTGAGTGGGGAACAGCTCCTAGGAAAAAATTTAAAGTTACCCTTAGTTTAAGAAAATCACAAAATCATCAAAATGAACGCCTTTATACACTTTTTTGAATTAAAAATAGCGTTCATTATGGATTTTAAGGGTGGTAGGAGCTTCCGGTTTGAAGTTATTTTTCCATAATACAAGTTTTTTTTAGTGGGGTATAAGTTTCCAGAAAAAAATTGAAAGTCACCTTTAGTTTTAGATACACAAACCATCAAAATAAACGTCTTTATACACTTTTTCTCTAATTAAAATAGTGTTAAGTGACCTTGTAATAAAAAAAAAACACTTTAGAGTGGGGTAAGAGCTTCAGGAAAAAAATTTAAAGTGTAAATATTAAAGTTAAATTACCTTGTCTGTGTGTTATTCTTATCACCATTAACATTTCAAAGTTCTAAAAATTTATTATCGTTAGATTGTTTGTATAATACTTACCTTCGCGCCTTCCTGGAGTAATTTCGCTAGGCTATATAATTTAAAAAAAAAATTTTCATTTTGTTCAATTGAAATCTTCAGAACTTTAGGTACATTTTTTCGAAATAATTAATATTTTCCTCCGAATCTTTATAGGTGATGAATGACCTACCAAATAACATAGATTGTCCTTTTTTATAATTCAAAACCATGAATTTCTGTTCTATCAACAAAGATCCATTTTCTTTTCAGTTATTAAAAATAAAAAATGGTGCTATGTCCATTTTGATGTCCTTTATCAAGTTGCCAAGTTTCATCGCAAAATATTAACGGTTTTGTACAAAAACATAAGAAAAATAAACTACTCTCTTTATAGTCACGTGGCCCACCTATCACATGCCCTTAAATTCCACTTTTCATGAAATACTCGTAAGCTGATAAGAGTTTCAACCATTTTTTCCCAGTATACGGAGAGAAGTAAAGAGACTTACATACGTGATTTTGAAATCATACCTTTTGGGTTCAGTCTTTCTGGGTTAAACCATGCATCTGTAAACAACAGAAGCAAATACAGAGTTAATACCGTACATTCCATCACCGAAAGATTAAGAGAAGAAACAGATAAGAGATACAGAATTGATTTATGCAACTGCCAGCTTGTCAGTCGGAAAACGTGAATAATTAGATTCAGAAAGGTGGTATTATTTGAAACAATACATAATAAAGAGGATATGTTTTTAATTTAGAGGAGAATATAACTACAGCATTGAGAGAGCAGCGAAATCAGCAAGGAAAGAGTCATATTTTTACTACCAAAATCTCAATCTTAACCTCAAAAGATAATAGAGGTGCGTTTAAAGAAATATGTATCACAGCATTTATTATAAATAAGCAATAAATGTATATCTAATCCAATTTTTCCCCATAAATGCGCCGGAAAGAAAATAATGGCAACACACACTTACGAATGCAATCAACTTTACATTTTATAGAGAAACATCATTAATTGGTTTACTTACATGCATATTGTCCATAATTATATCATTATTATACACACTTGGAGAGAACTACGTGTCGTAATTCAAGGTATGTTTATACAGAGTGGTCGAAAAACTTCAATTTCAAAATTCCCTCCTTTTTCCCAGGCCAATTTTACATATTTCCTGATCATTAAAATTGAAAAACCAGCATTTTAATCTTGTAACATTTTTTATAAAGAATCTTTTCTGAACCGTTCAATTTTTGACCAAAAAATATGATTTTTTAACAAAATAGTTGAATTTTCTTCCAAAAAAATCAACATTCAGCAAAATAGTTGAATTTTTAACAAAATTGTTGTACTTACAACCTATAAAGATGAATTTTCAACAAAATGGTTGAATTGTCAGACAAAACAGAATAAAATTAAAGAAAATGAATAATGATAATAAATTTAAACAAATATTAATATAAGTACACTAGACAGAAAAAACTAACATCAAATATAAAAAAGAATAAACTTCAACAAAAGACAGTTGCATTTTCAACAAAATAATTGAATTTTTTAGAAGACAGTTGAATTTTCAATCCAAAAGGACGAATTTTCTGCCCAAATAGACGAATTTTCAACAAAACAATTGAATTATGAACCAAAAAGATGAGTTTTTCACAATATATTTTAATTTTCAACAAAATAGTTGCATTTTTAAACAAATACTTAAATTTTGTACCTACAAAGATAAATTTTCAACTAAATAGTCGAATTTTCAAACAAGAAAGATACATTTTCTACCATAAAAGCTGAGTTTTCAATCCAAAAGAACGAATTTTCAACGAAACAGTTGATTTAAGACCAAAAAGGACAACTTTAGCAAAATAGTTGAATCCTCAACCAAATAGATAAATTTTCAATAAAGAAGATTAACTTTTCACTAAAAAAGAGGAAATTTGAACCAAACAACTAAATTTTCAAGCTAAAAAGTCGAATGTTTAGGAAAAAGTTGACTTTTAACCCAAAAAAAAATGAATTTGCAAGAAAAAAGTTAATTTTCAATCAAGAAAGATGAATTTTCAACCAAAAATATAATAGTATATATTTCAACCAAAAAGAATTGACTTTCAACCAAAAACAGTTGCACTTTCAACCAAATAGTTAAATCTTCAAGTCAAAAAGACACATTTTTTAGAAATAGTTTCATTTTTAACTTCAAAAATAGAATTTTTAATAAAAAATGTAATAGTTGATATTTCAACAACAACAAAAACAAATTTTAAACAAAGTACTTAAATTTTCAACAAAATAATTAAATTTGCAACCAAATAGTTGAATTTTCAACTAAAATAATGAATTTTCCAACGAAAAATACGAATTTGCAACAAATAAAAATTTTACAGTCAAGAAAGAAAAAAAGTTAATCCAAATTGCTGAACTTTCAAACCAAAAGACGAATTTTCTATAAAACAGTTGAATTTTCAAGCCGAATAAATAAATTTTCAAACAAAATTTAATCTTCAACCAAAGAGCTGAAACTTCAATCAAACAATAAATTTTTAACAAAGTAACTCAATTTTTATCCGAAGAGAATTTTCAACTAAAATGATGAATCTTGAACTTAAATAGTTAAATTTTCAGTCAAAACAAAAAAATTTGACCAAAAAAGAAGAATTTTCAACAAAGTTAATTTAATCCATGATTTTTTTCTAGATTCTAAACCATTTTTTAACAATCTTCGTTTTCAATTTTTAAAATTAAAATACCCAAAACTTTGTAAAAAAAAACTTTTGGCAAATCGGCAAGATACGTGAAGGGTTATGTACAGAACTAGATAATCAACATTTGTATCGAAAATGGGTTTATTAAATGAAATTTTTTTTAAATTAAATACACATTGTGGTAAATTTTTTGTTTTCAAAATATTATTTGTTGATACTATCATTTTAAAAAAGTATTTAAATTATTAGTTACAATTTAGTTACAATTTTAAAGTAGTAATAATTTTTTCAACCTTATTTTAAAATTTATATTTCTTGCAATGATTATCATTTAATGACAGAAAAAATATTTATTTTTCGGATTTTTGCAAAAAAATGTCTGTCATACTGTGATCTTCAATGTTTATTTTCTCGGAACAGAATCATTTTTTTTTTAATCAAACGTTTTTTATTCTCATTCAGCATCCTCATATCTCAAGAATATGTTTCTGTTTTTGCAAAAAATTGACAATTCGTTTTTTAATCGCTATCCAAAGCCGATTTTGAAAACCCACGAAATTTTAATCTCAAAATTCTCAGTCGATTTTCTCGGAATGTGCTAACTGTTTAGAATCAAACTTTCTTTATCCGTATTCAGAAGCTTAGTATCTCAGAAGGATGATTTTATTTTACTCATAAACTGAACATTGAATTTTTTACCGCAATCCGCAGTTAAGCCTAATCCAATTTTAGATTAGTGTGACTTTGAGATTGTCAACTTTCACATCAATTTCCTCAAATCTGGATAACTTTTGTCATCAATCTTTTTTGGTCTCATTTCAACATTACTTTGGCTCGGGAGTGGACATCTGTTCTATCTTTAAATATTGATTTTGAATGTACAGAATGTTTTTTCGCTCTATTGAAAAATTTTCACTTTATTGGTTATTTAGATCTGTACTGCCACCCTTCACGTGTAGTTTTATTCCGTGTCGAATCTTTTTTTTTTTATCAAACGTTCTTTATTCTTAGTCAGCCTCCTCATATCTCATGAGAAAGTTTCTACTTTTGCAAAAAATTGAAAAGTCGTTTTTT
This sequence comes from Andricus curvator, assembly GCA_932195095.1. Lineage (NCBI taxonomy): Eukaryota > Metazoa > Arthropoda > Insecta > Hymenoptera > Cynipidae > Andricus > Andricus curvator. The sequence continues at coordinate 621,435 of CAKNYM010053427.1, forward strand.
AATCGCTATCCAAACCGATTTTGAAAACAAGAAATTTGTATCTCAAAATTCTCAGTCAATTTTCTCGGAATTAGCTAACTTTTAAAAATGAAACTTTGTTTATCCGTATTCAGAAGCTTAGTATCTCGGAAGGATGATTTTATTTTACTCATAAGATGAAAATTGAACTTTTTATCGCTATCCGCAGTTAAGCCTAATCCAATTTTAGATTAGTGTGGCTTTGAGATTGTCAACTTCTACATCAATTTCCTCGAATCTGGATAACTTTTTTTTATCAAACTTTTTTGGCCTCAATTCAGCATTACTTCGGCTCGGGAGTGTACATTTGTTTTATCTTTAAATAGTGATTTTGATTTTACAGAATATTTTTTCCGTCTTTTGAAAAATTTCCATTTTGTTGGTTATTTAGATCTGTACTACACCCTTCACGTGTCGTTTTATTCCCTGTCGAATATTTTTTTTTTTAATCAAACGTTTTTTATTCTTATTCAGCATCCTCATATCTCATGAGTAAGTTTCTGTTTTTGCAAAAAATTGACAATGCGTTTTTTAATCGCTAGCCAAACCGATTTTGAAAACACGAAATTTGAATCTCAAAATTCTCAGCCGACTTTCTCGGAATTAGCTAACTTTTTTTAATGAACTTTATTTATCCGTATTCAGAAGCTTAGTATCTCGGAAGGATGATTTTATTTTACTCATAAACTGAAAATTTAATTTTTTATCGCAATCCGCAGTTAAGCCTAATCCAATTTTAGATTAGTGTGACTTTGAGATTGTCAACTTTCACATCCATTTCCTCGAATCTGGATAACTTTTGTCATCAAACTTTTTTGGTCTCAATTCAACATTACTTCGGCTCGGGAGTGGATATTTGTTTTATCTTTAAATAGTGATTTTACAGAATGTTTTTTCCGTCTTTTGAAAAATTTCCATTTTGTTGGTTATCTAGTTCTGTACTGCCACCATTCACGCATGTCGTTTTATCCCCCATGAAAACGCAAATATATTTAAGTGGGAAATGATTATATGGCTTTAGCAGAATACCTGCCCGATTTGAAATTAATACGGTCTTAAATAAGTTTTTTTTTTTAATAATTGCCTGTTTAGAAAATTTGGGATATATCATAATTTTTTAAGATTTCGAATATTCAGGCTTTATAGTGATTCACGTGAGTGCTCATGTAATACGCGCACTTGACACACAAGTGCAACACTACTGTCCCTGAACAATGTGAGGAATACCGAATGGGAATCTCTCGCTTCTGTAACAGCTCCTCTCATATTTCTGTCTCTTCTATTCAGCTCAACTTTACTCCCCTCTTTTTCAATTAGAAACATCAGAGCTGTGTCACCCAGAGACACTAGTGTCATTATTTCAAGTACTCCAGACTTAAAGTTCAAATACACTGAAAAATCTCATCCGACGAATAAAAGTACTTCCAGAATCTCAATTTTTATCGATTTAATTAGATAATTAAGAGACTTCAGGTTCGGGAAATGAATAGTAGTTGCATAACTCAATATAATGGAAACATTACATGACATGGAAAGGAGAATAATTGTTCTGGCATTCTTATATAAGCATGTCGTTGCTAATATCGAATACAGTAAAGAACCAATTATAAAAATATTTAATATTTATGTCTACACTGTTAGAAAAATCTGTACAAAATTTAGTAGACATGTAATGGAAGCAAAAATGCACAACATGAAATTAAATTTAGTATACCAGCGTACAATAAATTTAGTATATTCATATTGAATTTAGTATACACGTATATGAAATATAGTATACGCGTATACTAGTATAAATATAATAAATTTACTGTACGCTGGTATACTAAATTTAATTTCATGTTGTGCATTATTGCTTCCATTACATGCATACTAAATTTAGTACAGATTTTTCTAACAGTGTAGTTGTCAATAAAAACTAATTTATATCAATATGGTTCCATTGTATATTTTATGTTCACTTTCAATAATTTAATATCAAAAAACTGAGTTAATGATTGGATTAATAAATATTAAGGTTTTCTTGTTAGTGCTTAGGGGTCATCCATAAATTACGTACACATTTTTTGGCACTTTTTACCCCTCCTCGCGCAATTGTGATACGTAATTTTTCCAAATATTTTCAGCCATGTCTTATTAAAGAGAATTAGTTACTTACTACACTAGACACCTGAATTATTAAATAATTAGAATTTACTAACATGGAAAGAAATACAATTAAAACAATATCAAACATGCAACAAAGATACTATACTATCCTGGAAAATTAAAAACGTATAAAAAATTGGTGTCATCTACTAGAAAAATAAACTCAAAACTTAATTTTTAGAATTTTTTTCATTTACTAGTACATGTCTCCAATTACTTAATATTTTTTATGTTCTTAAAGGTGATTTTCTCTACGGGTTACTTCAGTAAATAGTGCTATTTAATATATATAATATAAACCCATAGATTTGATTATGCATTTTTCTAAATTTGTCATCTAATAGTTAAACGTGAACTAAAATAAAATCAATACTTTTGTCATAATTGCGATCATAATAAACGCTAATAAAATGTTATAAAACGAGGTTATACAATTTTCTCAAATATTTCAAGAAAAAAGGGGAAGAATTTTTCAACCAAATGGTTGATTTTTTATCCAAATAGTTGAATTTTCAATAAAGAGGTTCATTTTCAATCAACAAAGATAAATTTCTAATCCAAAAGTACGAATTTTCTACCCAAAAAAACACGAATGTTCAACAAATTAATTAATTTTTTTTAAACAGTTAATTTTTACCCAAATAGTTGAATTTTCATTCCAACAGGACGAATTATCAACAAAACAGAGTGAACTGAAATCAAAAACAGCTGCATTTTCAAAACAAAAAGTTGAATTTTCAATCCAAAACGACGAATTTTCTATCCAAGAAAACGAATTTTCAACAAAATAATTAAATTTGCAACAAAATAGTTGAATTTTTTCCAAATAGTTGAATATTTAACCAAGTGGTTAAATTTTTCAGAAGACAGTTGAATTTTTAACAAAAAATTTCATTTTCAACCAAATAGTTGAATTTTCAAGCCAAAAAGAAGAATTTTTCAAAAGACAGTTGATTTTTCAACAAAAAAGTTCATTTTCGACCATGAGAGATGAATTCTCAACGAAAAAGAATGATTTCTCAATCAAAAAATGATCACTTTGCAATCCAAAACGACGAATTTTCTATCCAAGAAAACGAATTTTCAATCCAAATGGTCGGATTTTTCAGAAAACAGTTAAATTTTCAACAAAAAAGTTCATACTCAACCAAGAAAGATAAATTTTCTATCCAAAAAGAGAAAAAAAAAGTTCAATAAACTAATTAAATTTACAAGAAAATAGTTCACTTTTTATCTAAGTAGTTGAATTTTCAACCAAATGGTTGAATTTTCAAATAAAAAAGAATGAACTCAAACCAAAAACAGCTGCATTTTCATAACAGAAAGTTGAACTTTCAAGCCAAAAAGTCGAATTTTTCAAAACACAGTTGAATTTTTAACAAAAAAAGTTCATTTTCAACCAAATAGTTGAATTTTCATGCCAAAAAGAAGAATTTTTCAAAAAAACAGTTGAATTTTCAACAAAAAAGTTCATTAACGACCATGACAGATGAATTTTCAACGAAGAAAAATGATTTCTCAATCAAAAAATGATAATTTTTCAATCCAAAACGACGAATTTTCTATCAAAAAAGATGAATTTTCAACAAAATAATTAAATTTGCATAAATATATAGTTGAATTTTTTCCCAAATAGTTGAATTTTCAACCAAATGGTCGAATTTTCCAGAAGACAGTTAAATTTCCAACAAAATAATTACTTTTTCTAACAAAAAAGATGAATTTTGACCCAAAAATACAACCAAACTTTAAAATAAAAATAAAAATACAAATTTGTCTGTATAAAAAATTTTTAATTGATATAGACGTTCTGTCTGCATGAGGCAACAAAACACAAGTAAATATCCGATATAAAATATGTTTCTAGAACAACAAAGTTTACTTCGGAGTCAACTCTTAAAAGAGAAAAAGTGAGCATAAGAATAATTGATTCTTATAAATAATAACTGTTCACTTTAAAGTGTACATGAAAATCCGTAAACTTTGCAAATTTGCACTAAGCAACGTATATCGATTGTCGAAGTAACGAGTGCACTGACCTCGACATCGTTACAAGCACTGCTTATCATCCTAACAATTAACATAATTTTTGCCCAGAAATGGGTCAGTTTCTTAAAATTAATACAAAATATTATTATTATTATCAGCCTCAATTAGAAGGTAGATAAAAAAACATAAAATTTAGATCGGAACGAAAATCCCTAATTAAATTAGCTGACTTGTCATTTTTACATTTTAAATATCCAATTGCTGTTTAACTGAAGGCTTGAAAATGTTTGATATTTGATGACTTTCAAAAAGTACTTTTAATTGTTAGCATTTTTTTCTGCAAATCTACGATACTTGAGAAAATTTGTCGCTCAAATCAACTTAAATTTTCTGAATTGACATCAGATTCTTAAATTTCCGAGAAAATAACTTTGATGAATTGAAAAAATTTGTTCTGGCTTATTTTGAAGAATTCAAAACTCTGTCCTGGAATTTTTGTATAATTTTATTTACTGTTTCCATTTTATCGTAACAATTTTGTTCATAAATTAATTTACTACATTTACAGTTTACTTTTCCTGGAATTGGTAAAAACACAATTTCGAAAAAGCAAATATTTTTGCATTCGTATTGTCTTTGACAATTTTGTTAATTTCTTGTAACTTTTAAAGAAATAAAAATCTACTCATGACGTGGAACCGAAATTGGTGGAAAATTAATAGTAAAAATTTTAATGTGCGTGTTTTATAGGTAACAATGAGGTCAGTCACCTGTGCTAAGAACCAAGGTTTATACCATTTATACTCTAAAAAGAAAGACTATAAGACTGTCACTATAGAGGCTATAGAATCGTTACTTTTATGACAATACTATAGAGTATATTTAAGAACTTTAAGATTAACATATAAAGTCTTCTTATTGAATAGTTAGTACGAAAAAATGTATACAGAATGTTTATTTAAAAAAACTTCAATCATTTGTTTAAATTTTAGTTCCATCCAATAAATTAAATCCTATCTGTGAAAGCAGTTTGTATTTTCAAAACTTGGAATATAATACAAATCCAATATTTCACTTAGAAAACAAATTATTATTATTATTATTAGCAGAGCTGTGACATACTAATGTACTTGAAAAAAGTGAAAAAGGTGACTAATTCAAACCACAAAATGACTAAAAGTGACTACTAGGTGAAATTCTATATACATAGGAAATACATTCTTGTAAATGAAATGAATGTAGGTACCATATTGAATTCGATATGAAACGCTTTGAATTCCTAAGCTTTCAAGAAAAAACTAAAAATATTGCAATTTCAACAAAACTTATGAATTTTTAAACAAAAAAATGATTTTTCAACCAAGAAGATTATTTTTCTACTAAAAACTTGAATTTGCGACAAAATCCATAAATTCACAACGTTCAAAACTGAATAGTTAATTTTTTATATAAAAAGGATACATTTTCGACCAAAAGTGGAATAGTTAAATTTCCAGTTAAAAATCATTAATTTTCAACCAAAAACAAAGACGAATTTTCAACAGCATAGTTAAACTTTCAAACAAAGAGATGAATTTTTAACTGAAATTATATGAATCTTCAAACAAAAAAATTAGTTTTTAAGAAAGTAGTTCAACTTTCAACCAAGTAGTTGAATTTGCAACCAAAAACGATGAATTCTCGACAAACAATATAACAGTTAATAGTTCAACCAAACGGTCGCATTTTCAATACAAGAGATGAATTTTTAACCAAAAACATTCATTTTCAACGAAGAAGATACATTTTCTACCAAAATAGACGAAGTTTGAACAAAATACATGAATTTTCAACCAATTAGTTTAATTTTCATCCAAATATTTGAATTTTGTACTAAAAAAAGATAAATTTTCAAAAAAAAAGTAATAGTTAAATTTTCAGTTAAATAAATTACTTTTTCAACCAAAAAAACAAAGTTCCAACAAAATATGTAGTTACATACTCAAACAAAACAGATTATTAATTGTCCACCAAACAGTTGCATTTTTAATCCAAAAGGATAATATTTTTACCAGAAAAGAGATGAATTTTCAGCTTAAAAGTTACTTTTCGACCAAGAAAGCTAAATTTTCAACTAAAGAGTTGAAGTTTCATACAAAAAAGATTAATTTTCTACCAAAAGGGATCAATTTTCATCAAAAGAGTTTTTAATATGAAAAATAGAATTGTTTCAAAAACCTTTGATTTTTAATCCCGAAAAGATCAACTGTCAACAAAAAAGTTTAGTTTTAACCAAGACAGCTGAATTTTCAACCAAATAGTTGCATTTACAACAAAAAAGATTAAGTTTCTACAAAAAGAGACGAATTTTTAACCAAAAAGTTGAATCTTTTCGACAAAATTTGACTCTTAATCCCGAAAAGTTCAATTTTCAACAAAAAAATTAATTTTCAACCAAAAACGATGAAGTATCAACCAAATAGCCGAATTGTCAACGAAAAATAGTATATTGTGTATCAAGGTCGTAAAGAAGGCTATTTTGACGAACGTGAACTTGCCGCCCGAGCGAAGCGAGGGCATCAGTCACACGAGGCAAAATAGCCGTACGCCTTTGATATACACCATACAATTTTGTCCCACCCTCCTTGAAAACAAGCATTTGAAGCAGATAGAGGATGTTTGGTGTACTTGACAATTTTAAATTATAAGTGAAAGGAAGGAATAGCGTACTTTGCAGAAGGGAGACTGTGGGTTCCAGCGATACAATTTTTTTAAAGATAATTTCCTCCATACTCTCACTTACGTGGAGCAGTGTATGTGTAGCGGGCGTAAAGTTTTATGTAGCAGGCGTAAATTTTCATGTAGCGGGTGTAAAGTTTCACTTAGCGGGCGTAAAGTTTCATGTTGGCCCGGCGGCGGAGTTTCAAGGGAGGACAGACAAAAAAATGTCAACCAAACAGTTGCATTTAAAACCAAATAGTTACACTTTCAAGAAAAAAGACAAATTTAAAAAAAAAGTTGAATTTTTAACCAAGAGGTTGAATACTCAATCTAATGGTAGAAATTTCGAAGAAAAAATATTAAACTGAAACCAAAAACAGTTGCATTTTTAAAGCAAAAAGTTGAATTTTCAAGCCAAACAGACAAATTTGTCAGAAGTCAGTTAAATTATTAACCTCGATTTTAACCAAAAAAGTTTGTTTTTAACAAAAAAAAACATGATTTTTCAATCTAAATGAACGAATTTTATAGCTAAAGATACCAATGTTCGACAAACGTTTAATTTTCGACCAAAAAAGATGTCTTTTTAACAAAATAGTTTAATTTTCAACAAAAAGAATTAAATTTCAACTAAAAATAGTTGATTTTTCTTCTTATTGAATTATATTAATCAAGTTCACATTTAAGCAAAAAAAAAAGAAAAAGGGGAAGTTTCTTGAAAATAGGGGAAAAAGAGGAATTCTTTTAAAAAGGGGGAAAGCACACTGAGAGACCTTTTGTTAGAATAAATGAAAAAAATGAATTCGAATTTGGTATAAAATCGTACCAAAATAGGGAAAACCGAGGTTTTAT
>CAKNYM010053427.1:634141-676651 GCA_932195095.1 Andricus curvator
CTAAATTCTCATTCATTTTTATGATTTATTCTAACAAAAAGTCTCTCCGTGCAGGGGAATAAGGTAAAGAGTGTGAAGTCTGATTGGGAATACCATTTTCATACCATAGATTACTATAGATTTCATACCTAGATTAATCAAATTTTTTTTACATAAATTCTAAAATGAGTGACTAAAAGTGACTGTGTGGCAGCCCTGGTTATAAGCAAAAGATAATAGTAATTATTAATAACTTCTTGCCTCTGGCTCGGCGAGAGGCAAATTGTCTTGAATTAGGTTCTCAAGTCTTTTGTTAATCTGAAACTTTCCTTAATAGATATATAATATTGAGATATTAAAAAATGAAAATACCTAAGTAAATAATTCTGAAAAAATAATCAACTCTTCAAAAATAATTTTCAGTAATACAAATACGAATTTTTGTGTGTTAATTATATAAGAGTTATTTTTGCACTGATGTAGAATATTGATTAAATCTTTTATCTTTTGCTAACATAAGTACTTCAAAGGTCGTATATTGCTAACTCATATATATAGATTCGATTAAACCGATTCAGCCTCTAAGTGCTTAGCAACAAGATAGGATGATATTCATAGGATCCAACGATCATTTCTGATAAAAATTACATTCTTAGATCAAATTTCAAAAGTTCCTGTTCATAGGTCAATTAGATCAAAAAACAGGCAATCATCATTGTACTTTATCATTAAGTCACATTTTCCTCCTGAGAAGTTCATTTCTTGTTGATTTGAAGATTGAATAATTTTATCTATGCGCTATTATAATTCTTTTGATCAAAAGCCGTGTCTAGGTTCACATTTTCAGTAAATAATTTTTTGGAAGATGTTATTACCACTTTAAAGTATGCTAACATCAGAGTTTTTTAATTTTAGCTAATTAAAATTCGTTGTCTTAACGATTACTTCGGACAAATTATTTGTTAAATTACAATCTGAATAAAATATTCTAGCACCCAACTTCTCATTTACTTGATAAATTCCAGATTTGAATGGAAAGAGCTTGAAGAAAAATTTACTGAACCAAATCAGAATACATTTTTTGAAATAATTAAATATATGAGTTTGGAAATTTTCCATTAAAAATAAAAAATTCGCATTTTGAAAGCATATTCTGCTATTTTATAAATACATAACAAACAGTTTATAACGAATGTCAAAATAAAGAAATATTTGTAACTATCAAAACCTAATAAATATTTCAATCACGGTTAATCGGGTAAATTAAAATAACAGCGTGGAGTTGAATGTACTTAGAATGAATTGAAGAATGGAAATTACAGTAAAAATTTTAGATAAGGATAAGAATTTTAATTTATTCTTCAAATAGAAAATGCATTCATTGTGATTCATGACTTAATGACTTGCACGATGTATTTAACAAAGATAGAAAATGACTCATTGACATATTAGTGGAAAATTATATGCAGTTCTTCCAAATTTTACTTAAAAATAATACATTTTTTAAAGGAAGTGTGTATACGTGTACCGAAAAAATCCGGCTACATGTTACGCATAGAAATTTCGGTACAAACAGCCCCTTCTACAGCTCCCCTTATTTGTACCGAAAAAATCCAGCCATTTGTACCGAAATTTCGGTACACGTAGCCACAGCCTTTTTTAAACAACAACAAAACTACATTTGCAATCGAGAAAAAATGTTATAAAAATTAAAAAACTGAAATAAAAAATTATTCATTCCAATCGAACGTTCGGCATTTCATATTTCAAATAAATTAAAATTTGAAGGTTTCAAAGTTATTGCAATTAAAGCATTGCAAATTTTCAAAAAAGAACTACTCAAAATGGGGAAATTTTTTAAATTTGCATCTGGAATTAATCTTTCTTTAACGATTTTATTTTAAACGTCTACAACTTTTAATGTTTACAATTTTATTTGCAATTCTAAAACACAGTGAAAAAAGAATTTAAGCTTAAGGTGTACAAATTTCAAGTATTCTTTTTACAGTGAAACTTCAATTTAAAATATTCATTTTTGTGCATTTAAAATTGTTAATTCATACCATTTTTGAGGCTTTCAACCTGAAATGATTTAATTTTGATTCGATGAATAATGAACTTTATCAATCTAAAATTGTTCAAATATTAAGGCTTTCAATTTGAAAACACACAATATTGATCCAATTGTTGAAGAATTCCATTTTGATTACTCCAATTAAAAAATTTTCATTTAAAGGCCTTGATGAGTGATACAGCAAGAAAAAATAATAAAAATATTACACCTTAAATTCTAAAATGCACTTAAATTCAGAGATGAGGTGAAATTAAGCTAAATTTTTTTAGAACTTAAGAAGATCAATATCTGAATTTAAGGTACCTGTCGTGCCAAAAATCAAATCTCTGAAAAAATAGTTTTTCTATGATTTAAAGAATCAAAATAATACTACGGATGGTATTTCAAATACAGAACATTATTTTTAATGAACAAATTTTAAAACTTCCAAGAATCCTATATTTTAACAATATTTTTTGCAACTGAATTTTATCTTACCATTGCTTCTTACCAATTTTTGAAAAATGGTGCGAAAACATTCTCTACGACTCGACTGTTTCAAAATTTGAAAAAAAAAATTTCCTATGGTTGAAAATCATTAAAATAATTTTTTTTATGGATACAATTTATTTTTTAAACAAATAACTGTATTTAAAGATTGTTCACTTATTTTCTAAACTGGAAACAGTAGAGTCGTAGGGAATGTTTTCTCTGTAAAAAATAAACCATGATTGAATAAAATCCAACATTTTTTTTAAGTTGGTAAGAAGCGACTGTAAGAAAAATTGCAATTACAAAAACTATTGCCAAAATAATTTTTTTCGTAAGTTTTGAACTTTTGTCGTAAAAAATAATGTTTTTTCTTTCATAAGAAATGACTGATAATGTTACTTAAATTCTTAAAATGATAGAAAACCTGTTTTTACTTCAATATACTTCAAACCAGATACATTTTTGCTTGACTTCAGTTTATTTTATAATTTAAGGACGTTTCTGAATATAAGGCGTAACATTAATAAGTATTCTTTTTTACTGTGCTGAAAATGTTAAAAACATTAAAAATAACTGTTTTAAGCCTTCAAATAAAACCCCAATTTAAATACTTCAAATTGAGAATTCTCAGAAATTGGAATCAGTATCGAATTGCCAATTTCAGTCTATTCAGAGCGATCAGAGCTGAAATCCATTTTAATTGTAAAATAATTTCTAAAGAGTGACCCAAATGATAAAACAACATCCTTATATCCAGACAAATTCTTTGAATTAAAAATTTCTTCTTATTTAATTTGAATGTCACCCAACAAAAAATAATGGACCCTGCATTCACCTCCAGAAAAATTGCATTCAACACCACAAGGGAGGAACAGAGAGAGAGAAAGAGGAAGTTATGATTGTGACAGCTAGGTGGTTGCTAACCTGGGTCAATTCTGCTCGACTTTTCTGTCCCAGATAAGCTGAATTAACCCCTAGAATGATAAAATAAAAAAATTCTCTTACGAGGATCAAGAATATTCCAGAAGCAGGGGGTGCCGTTTGCAAGTGTATTCGACTTGCACACCTGATCCTTCTGAGCCGGTACAGCTTCCGAATCCATGTTTTCCTTCAAATTGTAAATCCAATTAACTGCAAATCGAAAACCAAAACAATTCTCACTTTGCACCACAGCCCCAACCTCTCACTGATTCAACTGCCAGCAAGGATGCAGGTCAAAGCTTACTACGCAATTATAAAAAAGAAAATCGTGTGCGCGAGACTATCGACAGCGATCCTTCACAACTTCCTAGCTCACCCTCGACACGAGCAGCTCCTACAAAAATCCTCAAAGTGCGACTACGTACGCGAGGATATGTATTTTTTCAATTTTCAAAAATTCCCTCCTCTCGAAAGAGATAGAGTTCAGAGATACGTGTGCGATTCTGACTGCCGATCCAGGTCACCGAGAAATAACAACGTGATCAGTTCACGTCGAAGAGAGGACTGAGGCTGTATCGACCCTAGAGAAGGCTCCCCACCAGGAGAAACTACGAGCAAGCAGCGGAGCACGCGCGAGCAACTACGAGGTATAAGCCAGCCATTTTGGCTTGATTCGACCGGCTCTGAAGTCTAGGAGGTGATAGTGATAGTGTGTTATCTAGGTGGTGAGTAAGACTACCAGACGAGGGTAGATTCACTGATGAAGACAAGATTTGGTTTGACGGATTGTCTGCAGAATTATCAGATTCTTTTGTTGGCCTAGGCAGCGTTACTAATTCAAACTTGAAAGGATGAGATGATTCACTGTGTCTTCCTGAGACTATGAGAGATCAAAGTTTCCAGGCGCCATTTGCTTTTCTCTTTTAGGCTGACTGTCGGAGTTCCTGATTATAAGATAAGTGGAAAGAGATTAGATGAAGATCCTGCCACTGAGGAAAGTACGCTGCGCAAAAATGGAGAATTACAATCAAGTTTTTGAGAGTATAGGAGAGAATCGAATTTCGAGGTGAAGAGTGGTGGCACCACATAGGATGAACCAACAACATTAATTTGAAATTTAAATCATATAAGGGACCAACCCTAAATTAAGTAACACATTTGTTTGTCAATTTTTTATCCCGCCCCTCCCACTTATGTTACATAATTTTTTCAAATAATTTCAGCCATGTCTCATCAAATACAATTTTGATGTAGATTTTTCACAGAGAAAAAAGGACAATTTTATTGGGCATACGTTCTAATTAAATATTTATTTACAAAAACAAATAGATCGACATTTCGATACCCCTTAGTGTAACTTTCAAGATTATAAATTCTGTATCATTGCTTAAAGTCAATAAAATCAATACGAATATGTCGTCGAAAAACTCATACGAAAAAATCTAAACATTAAGATTAACCATTAATGTCGGTTATTTTACACTTTTAACAAACAAGACATTTTTATATTAGATAATGGACAAAGGACAATGTAAAAACAGCTTGAGACAATTTAGTTACTACCCGAGACACCTGAATTATCATTCCTTTTTTATACATGGAAACATACGTAAAAATTATATTAATTTCCAAAAATAAATCAAGGCTGTCGCTTTTATTGTTCACAAATTGAAGAATTTTCAATTTCAAATCTGTAAAATTAAATAAATTCGAATTTTTAACCATTAAAATTGAAGAATTTGTAATTAATTGTAAATTTTCAAAATCGAAATATTTAACAAAAAATACGTTAATTGTAAATCTTTAAAATAAAAAAGTTTTTAAATTTTGAAAATTTACAATTAAAAAATGTGTAAGTTTAAAAATTCTGTAATTTTTATTGTTTACATTTGAAATTTCTTCAATTTGAAAGAGTTAGAATTGAAAATTCTTTACTTTTGTCCTTCAAAATAATATAAATTTAAGAAATTTTATTTATAGATCTTTGAAATAGACGAGTTTTCAATTGTTAATCTTTAAAATTGAACTATTCCAAAACAAAAAAAAAAGCATTCAAAATTAAATCATTCTAAATCATATATATTAAAAATTGAAAAATCTTCAACTGTAAATCTTCAGAATAAACCTATTTCAAAAAAAAATTTCATGATTTTCAACTATAAACATGAAAATTAAACAAGTTGGCGAATTTTGAATTGTAAATATGTCTGAAATGGATCTGAGCAGAAAATAAAAATCATCAGAAAGACTCAGAATTCCAGAATCAATCAGAAAAATTATTGTTTTAAATTCAAAAAACTGTTTCTTTAACATATTTTTTCATTAAACCAAAAATAACTTTAAAATGAAGAAAATCATTTTATATTTAAGAAAAATTTGTATTGAAACAAAAAACAATTTCATTCAACAAAAGAAATTTCTTTGCATCAAAAAAATTTTATTTGAAAAAAAGAAACTTTTTTCTGAGTGTATGTCTTTTAAGAACATCTTTTGACGATATAAAATCCCAAATTAACTTATTAATTTATTTATTTGCTTCTAATTCCTGCTTAGGTCAAATCTGATATTAAAATAAAAGTATACCGATTACTAAAAGCCTATTAAAATTTACATTTAAATTTAAAGAAAATGTTGAATAATTTTTGGGGTAGTAGTAATTTCAAAAATTCGAAACAAAATTTTTTTTACGTTTGTCTGCAGAATGATAAAATATAATTTTGGATGCATGGATTTTCTATAGGGTTGATTTGTTTAAAATATTACGTAATAATATCAATCTTCAATAATTTAGTTTAGACTGAAGAATTGTGAAACATTTCTAAGATTTTCACAGAATATCTATAAATCAGTAATAATTATTCAGAAATTGTCTTATTGCTATTTTTCAAGTCAAGAGCCGATTTTCGAAGTTCAATTGATTATGACGGATTAACATTTTTTTGGAAGTTTTTAAAAGTTTGTGAAATTTTTAAAGAGATTTTATGGGTGGAGAGAGGAAAGAATAGGAGGAGGTATAATGGAGGGAGGGGGGTAGATTTTTAGATCAAACTAGAATTCCCGTGTTGTTTATTTAAATAAAACATTCGTTCCGCAATACTGCTTCTACCCAGGTCGCTGATCAATCTCTCTAGCAATCACCCCAAACGAAGAGCTTCACAAAGTCACCATGTGTGAGACATCACACAAAGAAGTGCTTAATAATTTTAAACTTTGTTTCCAGTTGAAAGCAATCGTAGATAGAAAAATTCCATTTCTGGTCAGAAACATTGAAAAATATAATTATTGTTTCTAAGTAAAAAAATTTAAATATTCAAATTTCGTCAAGTAGAAATTTTTTTTACAAATTACTGAGCCCTGAAATCTACGAATTTAATCTAAACCAAAACCCTCTAAATTTTAATCCTTCTGAATTCCTCCAGAAATATTAAATATTTTACGAAAATTCTCGCAAAATTGATCATTTTTGTGCACCTTTACCTAATAATTTCCTTAGAACATATTTAATATCTTTCCCATTGAAGATATCTGCATGATGATACTGTAGTAAACCCATATTGAAAACTTACCTGAAACAAAAAAAAATAATTAAAAAATATTCTACAGTATTCCACATCATTTTTCATCTCGTTTTTTATGAAAACCACTTTGAGCGCAAATAATTAATAATGACGTTTACTTTCTATGATTTACACTGTTTAACAGAAAAATAGTAATTAATTTTAAAAACGGTGAAAACTGTGTTAAACTCGTCTTTTCCAGGAAGTTTATGGCTTTGGCAAAAATACAAAATGAAACTTTCCACTTCGAGGGCTTTGGCTTCAGTTTCATATTGTCTTCCAGCCAAACATGTTGTTCAGATTTCAAAGGAGCTTTGCATTCACGAAATATTGAATCCATTTGAAATATGACCAATATTTTTTATCTTCCCATAAAAAGACAAAAATTTAATTATGCTAAATTAAAAAAACACAAAGATTAATGATAAGCGGGATTAATATTGCATTATTTTGATTTTTGATATTTGAAAAGATATAATTGTGAATGTTTCAGTAAAAAAAATTATTCAATTTTGAAGGCTTAAAATGATGTTATTCACTCATGAACACTTTCAATACTTAATTTAAAAAAAGTGACTCTTTAACACTCTTGGGTAAATAAAACTGTTTTTCTTACAAAAAATATCAATTATTCTAGAAACATTAGTAAGTTTTAAGGTAAAACTTAAAAACAAAATGTATCTTTTTCCAAAAATTCATGAGAAAATTCAAGATCAGTACTTGAAGAAAATTTCGTTTAATATTTTGCGAGCACACCATTGCCAATTTGGTATTTTTGAAAAATTCTAAAGACTTGCAATAGATTTCCAAATAGTGCAAATTGATTTTACTTGCTACTAAATAAATAATACTAAATCGATTAGTAATTGCTTCAGTAAGCATTTTAATTATGTCTTATCCTCGATCTTATCTTCGTTCTTATCTATTTTTATCTTTATAAAAATGAAGATAGATAAGACCGAAGATATCTTTCTTATCTCCTATATTGAAAATTGCATACACTTTTGCAGGGTTGCTCAAAAATCCCAATTTCGAAATACCCTGACTTTTCCCTGACCAATTTTTCATTTTCCCTGACCGTTCTAAATTTTTATTTTAGGTATAAAAATAACCTTACAACTTGAAGATCAATAATGTTAATGCAAAAAAATGTTTGCTAATTTTATTTTAAATTCTTTTAGTGACTGCAGTCATACAGAATTTTATAAGGGCCATCCACAGATTACATATAAGATATACATAAAATACATTAATTTTCAACCAAAAAGTTAAGTTTGCAACTCAAAAACATAAATTTTGAAAAAAAATGGAAGAATTAAATTTACAATTAAAGAAAATCTATTTTCAACTTAGAAAAAAAAGGAGTTTTAAACAAAATAGTTAACTCTTCAACCAAAGTGATGAACCTTCCGTAAAAAAAATGAACTCTCAAAAAAAAGTGTAATAGTTGATATTTTCACCAAAAATATTTTAATTTTCAATCAAAAACAGTTGAATTAAACCAAAAAAAGAATTGCCAAGAAAATAGTTGAATCCTAAACCAAAGCAGACTAATTGTCAAACAAAAAAAGAGGAATTTTCAACAAAATACTTGAATTTTTAACCAAGAAAGATTTTTCAGTCAATAAAGAAAAAAAATCTCATACAAAATGTTAAATTTTCAAGCCAAAAAGACGAATATCCTGCAAAACAGTAGAGTTTTCAACCAAAATACATCAATTTTTAAATAAAAAGTTGAATTTTCAAATCAAAATATATGAATTTTCTACCAAAAAGGCGTGTTTCAAACAACACGAATATTCAAGCAAAAAAGACAAATTTTCAACAAAATATATGAATTTTTAACTTTAGAAGATACATTTTCAACCAAAAATAGAATTGCTAAATTTTCAGCTAAAAATAAAATTTCAACAAAAAAGAACGAATTTTCAACTAAAGAAATTCATTTTTAAACAAAAATAGAACAGTTTAATTTTCAATCAAGAAGATTAAATTTCTAATAAAAACATCAATTTTCCACAAAATGATGAATCTTCAACCAAACAAAAAATGAACTTTTAACCAAATCGATTAATTTTCTACCAAGAAAGACAAATTTTCAACAAAATACATGAATTTTCAACTAAAAAAGATCAATTTTCGACCAGAAAAAAAACTTGTTGAACCAAACAGATGAATTTTCAAGGAAGAAAATTAAATTTCTATCAAAAAATATACATTTTCGAAAAAAATTAGAATAGTCAAATATTCAGCCGAAAAATTAATTTTCAATAAAAAAACAATTTTCAACCAAAGATATGAATTTGTAATAAAAAAGATGAAGTTTCAACTAATGAGATTACTTTTCTACCAAAAAACCGAATTTTCAACAAAATATATGAATGTTTAAACTTTGGCAGGAAATTTTAAAAACATAAAATTTCAAAAGTCCAATTGTGCAACAAAATTGCACAAGAAGACTTAAAAAGAAGTATGTTTCCAAAAATCAGTTTAAACAAAAAATATTCTCACAGAAGTCAATTTGTGTAACATAATTGCATAAAAGGAGTTGAAATGAGATAAGTGGTACTAAAACGAGACCACTTGGTGGGATCCCAGAATTGTTTGTTTTGCATTGAAAATAACAGCATATAAAGTTATCCTATTCAAAAACAGACGAAAAAAATTATACCATGACAAAAAAAGAGATATACAGTTTTTACAGTGAACCTAATAGTTAATTTTGCAACTAAAGAAAATAATTTTAAAAGAAAAATATGAATTAGTCACCAAGAAGATTGATAGTCTACCACAAAATATAAATTTTCAAGAAAATACAGAGTTTTTCAACCGAACAGATGAATTTTCAACTTAAAAAGATAAATGTTCAACCGAACATGGAATAGTTCAATTTTTAGTTAAAAAACTAATTTTCAACAAAATAGTTTTTTGACCAAAAAAAGGGTTTTCCACTGAAATGGTGAATCATCAACCAACAAAATGAATTCTCAACAAAGTAGTTCTACTTTCAACTAAGCAGTTGAATTCTTAATAAAAAAGATGTCTTCTCAATGAAAAATGTAATAGTTGATATTTCAACTAAAAAATATATTAATTTTAAACCAAAAACAGTTGAATTCAACAAAATAGTTGAATCTTCAAACAAAACAGATTAATTTTCAACCAAACAGTTGTGATTTTTAACCAAAAAAGATGCAATTTCTACCAAAATAGATGAATTTTCAAACTCAAAAAGACGAATTTTCAACCAAAAAGAATGACTTTTTAGCAAAATTGTTGAATTTTTAACAAACTAATAAAGTTAATTTCAACTTCAGTTCATCGAAAATTACTGGACTCTGTCTGATTTTCCCTGACATTTCCTGACTTTCTGGAATTCCGTGACCTGTACCCGTGAGGAAAAATTTAATCGCAGTAGGTTGTCAGGTCTGGCTTTATCTAGACCATCTAGTCTGGAATGTCTTGTCTGGGCCAAGACTGCCGCTGCTCAGCCATCCAAGAACAATAAAAGCTCTACGTTCGGTTTTTTATTCTTATCACCCTGACAGTCTGGTCTGGTTTAAGTTGGGCGCTGATCAGCTAAATACACTTATATAGCGAAGAATGTTTTTTTTTTCTAAGTCATCACAGTAAAAAAAATGTTCAAAATGATACCGAAATCAATATCATTTTGGTATGCAACAAAACTGATAACCGAAATCAATAGCATTTTGATCGGCCGGAATGAATGATCTACATTTGAGATCATAATGATCGACTTTTGAGATCATAAAGATCGACTTTAGAGATCATAATGATCGACCTTTGAGATTATAATGATCTGATGCGGGATCATGTATCAAGTCAAACCAAGATGGCTGACGTTCTTAGAGTACTTTAGCTCATATGCGAGCTTTTTATGGTTTCTGATCGTGTAGTATACTTGAAAAGTTGAGAAATGAACGAAATCTGATATTAGAAAATATCACCTGTTAAGTGTAGTTGTCACTTGCGTGCGGTTAGATACAATTTTTAGGTTATGTCGTTATGACACCGGCGACAAAAATTGGCGGCCATTTTCTTTAGACTGACAAATGACCCAAAAAAGAAGATCAAGGTGATCCGAATGGACAGATCATTATGATCTCGAGAGTCAAATGATCGTTGGAGCAAAATGCTCTGCAACAAAATTGATCAGGGTGTCTACCCAAATCCTGGAAAAAAATTCCCTGACAATCCCAGGTTTTTTCCAGGTATCTCAAGATTTTTCCAGTTTTTTTTCATAGTACGAAGCCATTAAAATATTTCGCATTTTTAAAACGATAAATTGTATTACAATATATTTTTAAAAACAAAAGTACCATCGATTAATTAAATAATACTAAAAACATACTTAATCATTTCCCGAATTTTCCCCTAAAGTTCATGACTTTGAATAATAATTCAAATAAATTTTTGTTATATCTTCTTATACTTAAAATTCAGTACATATTTAGGTAAAATTAATGTGGGTACTATATTAAATTCAATTTAAACCGCTTCAAATTCCTAATTTTGAAAGTAAAAATATTGAATTTTAACACGATATATGGGGTTTTAAACAAATAGTTGAAGTTTGAACTAAAAAAGACCAGTTTTGTACCAAAAATGGAATAATTTAATTTTCCTTAAAAAATTTAATTAACCACAAAAAAATGTCAACCAAAGTAATGAATTGTCAACTAAAACTAGGAATCTTCAACTGAAATAGATAATTTTTAAAACTAAAATAATGAATATTTAACTGGAATACTTGAATTTTCAACCAAAAATATTAATTTCATACCAAAAAAAGACGATTTTTCAAGAAAATACATGAATTCTCAATTAAATATTGAAGTTTCAACTTAAAACATCATTTTTCAACGAAATAGTTGCATTTTGAACTAAAAAAGATCGGTTTTCAACCAAAAATGGAATAGTTTAATTTTCGTTTAAAAAAATCTTTTCCACGCAAAAAAACAACAAATTTTCCACCAAAGTGATGAATTTTCAACTAGAATGATGAATCTTTAACTGGAAAAATTGATTTTTCAACCAGAAAAGTTAATTTTGAAACAAGAAGATTTATTTTCTACTAAAAAAGACGACTTTCAACAAAATACATGCATTTTGAAATACAAAAGATCAATTTTCAATCTAAAATGGAATACTTAAATTTGCATTAGAAATAAACATTAATTTTCAACCAAACTGATGCATTTTCAACTAATTAATTTCTACCAAAAAATACGATTTCTCAACAAAATACATGAATTCTCAAGCAAATAGGTGAATTTTAAACTAAAAAAGATCAGTTTTCAAACAAAAATGGAATAATTTAATTTTGATTAAAAAAAAATCAATTTTCCACACAAAAAAAATGTCAACCAAAGTGATGAATTTTCAACTAAAATTATGAATCTTCAACTGGAATAGATGAATTTAAACCAAAAGGATGAATTTTCAAATAAAATTATGAATATTTAACTGGAATACTTGAATTTTCAACCACAAAGATTAATTTTTAAACAAGAAGATTAATTGTATACCAAAAAGACGATTTTTCAAGAAAATACATAAATTCTCAACCAAATATTGAATTTTCAAGTGAAAAAGGTGATTTAAAAAAAAATTAATTTTCCACATAAAAAAAAAATTCAGCTAAGTGATGAATTTTCAACTAGAATGATGAGTATTCAACTAAAATAGATGAATTTGAACCAAAAAGATGAATTTATAACAAAACAGTTTACTTTTAACCAAGTAGTTTTATTTTCAATCAAAAGGATGAATTTTCAAAAGAAATGCTGAATATTTAACTGTAATACTTGAATTTTCTACCAAAAAATACGATTTTTCAAAAAAGTACATGAATTTTCAGCGAAATAGTTGAATTTTCAACTAAAAAAGATACATTGTCAATAAAAAAATGAAGAGTTAACTTTTCAGTTCAAAAAATTGATGTTTAATCAAAGAGATGAATTTTCAAATAGAATGTTGGAATATTCAATTAGAATAGTTACATTTTCAGTTAAAAAGAGAATTTTAACAACGACAAAAAACTAATTTGCAAAAACATAGTTACGTTTTCAACCAAAAAGATTAATTTTAACTAAAATTAATTTTCAACCGAAAAAGAAACGAATTTTCAAAAATTAGCTCATTTTACAACTAATGAGATGCATTTTCAATTAAAATGATGAGTCTTCAACCAAAGAAAATTAATCTTTAACGAAAAAGTTTAACTTTAAATCAAGTAATTAAATTTTCCTTCCAAAAAAGATGAATTCTGAACGAAAATCCAAAACAGTCGAATTCAACCAAAAAAAAGAAAAATTTTCAACATGAGTTGAATTTTCAACCAAGAAGATTAATTTTTCGCCAAAAAGAACGATTTTTCAACAAAATGAATTAATTTTTAGCCAGATACTTGAATTTTCAACTAAAAACGATCAATTTACAATAAAAAATGGAATAGTTACATTGTCAGTTAAATAAATTAATTTCAAACCAAAAAAAAAAAAACGAATTTTCAACAAAATAGTTAAATTCAGTAATATAAAGTCACTTTTGCAAATGAAGAATCATTGTTATTCAATTTTATATTGGAATTTAAAAAAAAATTAAGCACGCTCACGAAAAAATTCCCTGACTTTAAAAAAAATTCCCTGACATTTCCAGGTTTTTCCAGGTATATAAAAATTCCCTGACAATTCCAGGTTTTCCAGGTTTTCCAGGTAGGCTAGACACCCTGTTGATCCATTTTTTACTGTGATCAAAAAAGTGTGGTCCAGCTAGCGGCTGAACAGCCGCCAACTGATGGCTAACCAGCCAATAACTAGCGGCTGACCATGCGGTCTGGCCTGGGGCTAGCCAGAGAAAACGTTAAAAATTTGGCCGGCCCCAGGCCAGACATCCGGTCAGCGCCAAAACTGGAAACCAGACGATCTGGCCTGGCCAGAAGATTTTGCCACACGGGTAGTACCCTTGTTGTGGCATTAAATCTTTAAAAATATATCTAAAAGTAAATAAACTAAATAAATATTCCTACATCAATATACACAACGAATATAGTGATTTCGATAGTGATTGAATTTCTGTCACACACTGAGGACAGGTAATGCAAGTACTATACATAAATATATAATTTCAGGATCGATATCTATCAGCCCTGAAGATATAATACCTCATGTACGTAAAGGCCGAAAAATGTGCATGCCATATACTCCTGATTTCTGAGTTCAAAGAACTCTATTCAAATATCATGAGGAAATTTTATTAATTAAAAATATTCAATAAAATTACAATAAAATTTTAACACCTCTTCTACTTATTACTAATTATCTATTTTCAAATTATTAATTAATTAGAATTTTCTACTAACTTACTGACTTTACAAAATGAGGAACATTGGTTTGAAAAATTTGTAGCAATTACTCACTTTTGGGAAAACTTTCTAAAATTAGTTTAAAAATTATATGAGTAAATTATCTACTTTGAAGTCTAGAAGAGATTTAATAATGATTTACAATGACCTTTGCATATTTTCAGCGAGACATTATAATAAAAGAAGAGATTAAAGTTCAGGCAAACATTGTATTTGCAACTGATTAGCTATGACTGTACAAGATTATTCCAATAATTAAGTGGTGACCCGAGCTTTCATAATCAATACTCATTGTGAAATTTTTACAATTTACTTTTTCTTATAAAAATATCATTTGAAAAAAAATGTAACACGTATTGTTAAAATTAGCTCTTCACAATTATTATATTTTACTACGTGCAATAATTATAAATATCAATTAATAAACTAATCGTAAAAAAATCTTACTAAATTAAAATTAAAATAGAGAACAAAAAATTGGAAGCTTTATAAGAGAATATTTTTTTTATCAACTACTCAAATCGAATTCTCTTCGTGACTTTGACTGCAGTATAATTTCTTGGGGCGGATTCCACTGAATGACAGGCACTAGTGAAACACGAAATTTACGTAACACTTTATTCTTAACCTTGAAATAATTGAGCTGCAAAACGTTTGGGTAAAAAAAAATGATTTTAAAACGTATTTAAAAAATTCAGTTGTTAAACTATCTCCTAAATGCTGTATAATTATAGATAACAGCTTCTTTATGTTCCAAAGTTACCTGACAACTATAGTAATACAACTGTATTATATTAAAAATAAAACTGAATAATAGGAATGAAGAAAATTTAGGGCAAATTCAACAGAATTTAAGTGGATTGAAAAAAATGGTTTTAAAACCAATTAAATAAAGTTTTAGTGAATTTCGAGGAATTTAAGGGAAGGGAGAAGAATTCGATGAAATTTACAAAACTTCAAATGAATTGAAAACAATTCCAAAATATTTGTAAAAATCATTGAATAATGAATTCATTAAATTTGTAGTGAATTTCAAAAATTTCTAGGGAATTCTACAGAATTTGATAAAATGTCTAAGAATTGAAGGTGAGTTTAAAAGACTTCAGGATGAATTTTAAAAAAACTACAATTTTTTTACATCCAATGAATTAAGTAGAACTGTGTGAATTTGGAAGAATTTTTAAAAATTCAAAAGAATTCAAAGAAATCAAAATAATTTATAAGAATTCAGGATAAATTAATAATAATCCAAAATATTCCATTGATTTCAGTAAATTTAGAGTAAATTTAATAGACTCAAGGGAACTGAAGAGAATTCGATGAAATGCATACGAATTCAAGATGAATTAAAAAAATTGAAGTGATTGAAACAAAATGTTTAAAATCCAAAAAAATGATATTCAATTCATATAAATGGAAATAAATAGAACTAGCGAATAAGAATCTGATAAAATCCATTGGAATTCAAGGTGAATTTAAAAGTCTTCAGGAAGAATAAAAAAAAATGAAAATCTAAAAACGATCCAATCAATCCAGTAGAATAGTAGATTATAAGGGAACTTTAAAGAATTAAGGGCGAATTCAATAGAATCAGAAGAAATTCATACAAATTCAAGATGAATTAAAAATAATTAAAGTGAATGGAACAAAATGTTTAAAATCCAAAAAAATTACATTGAATTCAGATAAATGGGGGTGAATTGAGTTAGTGAGTAAGAATCTGATGAATGATATACTCCATAATAATTAAAGGTGAATTAAAAAGTTTTCAGGGTAAATCAAAAAAAATTTTAATCCAAAACATACCCATTGAATTCAGTGGATTTCAAGGAAATTCCACAGAAGTCAGACTTTATCTTTAAAAAGTGCCTAAAAAGTGACAGTCCTGAAGTTATATTTTTATTTTTATTTACGAAAATAGACTTAAATCTAGTCTTAAGTCATAAAATTGGCTGAATTTGAGGTGTAACAAAATTAAGCTGTAACGAAAGCAAGACATTTTTCCTGTGTTGAGCTATTTAAAGGCCAACTTAAAATCGAATTATTAGTCACTTTTATAAAAAAATGATCATTTTTAGTCAGTAACAATGTATTTTTGAAATTTAGTGAATGAACAGCAACATTACAAAGCAAATTAATAATCTATAACCAGAGTGGCCGCAAAACTGCATTTTCAAAATTCCCTGGCTATTCTCTGGCCAATTTTTCATTTCCCCTGACCATTAACATTTAAAGACCAGAACTTCAATCTTGTAACATTTTTAACATAGAATCTTTTATAAACGGAATAAAACAATTTCAAATTTAAATTTGAAATTTATTTATTTATTTCAATCAAAAAGGATGACTTTTCTTCCATAAAAAATTAATTTTCCACCCAAAAGGACGAATTTTCAACAAAACAGTCGAATTTTCAACAGAAAAAAAAAGATTGAAGTTCAACCAGAAACAGTTGCTTTTTCAATCAAATAATTTAATTTTTCAGAAGACAGTGGAATTTTCAAACACAAAAAATTAAACTTCAACCAAGAACATTTTCATTTTCAACCAGATATGTAGTTCAATTGTTAAGTTAAAAAATGGAATGTTTTAAAAAGCAGTTGACTTTTAAACCAGAAAAAAAAATTTTCAACACAAATTTTAATTTTTTTAATCCAGGAAGATGAATTTCAACCAAACAGTTTCATTTTCTACCTAACAGTTGCATTTAGAACCAAATAGTTGATCTTTAAAGTCAAAGAGGCGAATTTTCAACCAAATGGTCGAATTTTTAATAAAAAAAGATTGAACTTCAATAAAAAAACAGTTGCCTTTTTAACCAAAAAGTTAAATTTTCAACCCTATAAGACAAATCTTTTAGAAGACAATTGAATTTTCAACCCCAAAAATGTAATTTTCAACAAAAAGATGAATTCTCAACAAAAAATGATATTTCACATTTCAAAAAAAAACAACGAATTTTCAGTAAAATAGCTCAATTTTAACCAAAGTGTTGAATTTTCAACAAAATTGAAACTTCAACCGAAATAAATTTTCAACTAAAATGACGAATGTACCACCAAACAAATATGTTTTTTAAAAAGTAGTTCAACTTGTAACCAAAAAAGATCAATTTTCAACCAATAAGATCAATTTTCTACAAAACAGTTGAATTTCCAAACCACAAATATCAATTTTCTACTAAAAGGACAAATTATCAACAAATAAAGATTTTTCAGACAAGAAAAAAAAGTTCATACAAATTGTTGAACATTCAAGACAAAAGACACATTTTCTGCAAAACAGTTAAATTTTGAAAAAAGTGTTCACTTTCAACCAACAAGTTGCATTTTTAATAAAAATAAACGAAAATTTCAACCAAGAAAATTAGTTTTCTACCAAAAAAGGCGAATTTGAAACCAAAGAGATGAATTTTCAACTAAAATAATAAATCTTAAAAAAAAAGGATTTTCTAACAAAGTGGTTCAACCATCAACCAAGTAGTTGAATTTTCAACCCAAAAAGATGAATTCGCAACGAATAATGTAATAGTAGATATTTCAACCAGAAAATATACTAATTAAAAAAAACAGTTGAATTCAAACAAAAAAGACTATTTCAACAAAATAGTTGAATCCTCGACCAAAGAATATTAATTTTCAACCAAACGCAGCTGTATTTTTCACCAGAAAAAGGTTAAATTTCTACCAAATGAGATTAATGTTTTAACCAAGAAGGCGAATTTTCAAAAAGATAGATCAATTTTTAACCAAGAAAGATTTCAGTTAAATTCGAAACACCAAAATATGAATTTTCAACAAAAAAGTTGATTTTCAATCAAAAAATTTCTCGTTTCGCCGAAAAATTATTTGACCAGTAAATCAAAAATATTTAACATCAAAAATAATTAATTAATTAGCCTGGTCAACAAAAATAACATCAATTATTAACATCAATTATTAAAACAGTTGAACTTTCAAACAAAAAGAATGACCTTGATCAAATTGTTGAAGTTTAGAAATTAATGCAGAATAGAAAAATAATCGTCAGAAGAAAACTACTGCAAAAAAAGAGTTAGAAATACAAGGCAAATACATTATTAACAAGAATATTATATCAGGATAGAAAAAAAACTTCATTTTTAAAATTCCCTAACTTTTCCCTGGCCATTAATATTCAAAAACCAGAATTTTATTCTTGTGAAATTTTTAACATGAAATCTTTTATAAACGGAATAAAACAATATCAAATTTAAATTAAAAAATTTCAAATATATTATTTTTGTCGGTTACTTAAAGCGCCTCTTATATAGATTCCCTGACATTGGCAAATTTTTTTTATCAAAATCACTGAGTTTTCCCTGACCTACGGCCACCCTGTATAATGCAATTTCTCACTAAAAATTCCAATTTTTATAAAACAAAATGAAAACTTTAGACTGATGGGCAATCAGTAAATATTTTGTGGCTTTTTCCCAGAATGATTTCAGTACTTTTCAAGGTAGATAAAATATATTTACGCGGGAAATTCGAGAGTTTATGAGGTGCGCCAGGAATACTCGATAAAGGGGTACATCGAGAGTTCGTATGCAATATCGAGCAGACTTTATGGCGCCCACGCAAGCGTGCCTTCAACCCTGTATTTTCTATGTATAGTTGAACTGAGAGGAACATTAACACGGCTACCTGTACTGCGTACACGATATACACATGCAAGATAATAAATATACAATGCACTTATATTTTACGATGCACAGAAAGCACGCGAACATTCTGTCTCCACCGATTTTAGAGAGACCTCGATAAGGGGAAAAAACTGTTTATCGACCTGTTTTTTGACCTTTTACACCCGCAAGTTTCTAAATATGACAATTTTTCCACTCAGAGAAATGTCCTCTTGTGGCAAAAGGCTGTTATTTGAAGTAAATGGAATTTCCTCTTAAACTTAAGGTTGAGAGGATTTTCATTTGTGTACAGAGGAATCTTTTTGCAGCAAAAATTTCCCTTATGCTAAGGGCTCGGAACTGCTCAAGCTTAAAAAAATAGTAAAATAGTAACCATGCTTCTCTCAAAAAAGTAACCGAAAAGTAACAATAATGTGGCAAAAAAGTAACCAAAAAGAAAGATTGTTTACCAAAAAGACGAATTTTCTACTAGAAACTAGTTCAAATTTTAACAGAATGGATGAATTTTTCTAACTAAAAAAAAAATTTATATAAAAAACAGTTACAAAAACGTAATTGCAAATTCGAGCACTCAAAGTCATTTTTTTTAAATTTTAAACTTTCAAAATTTAAGCTTAAAATTTGTTTAATTCAAACGCTTAATAATTTACGCGTATAAAATTAAAGCTTTTAACACTTTTCAATTGACATTTTTAAAATTAAAAGTCGTTAAACTGCAAAATTTTAACTTGTATACATTGTACAGTTAAAAGATTAAAAAAAACAGAAATCCACTCTATCATTTTCAATGCTGTGAATTGAAGAATTAATAAAAAAAAATATACATTTTCAAAATTATATTATTTTAAGCAAACTCGAATTATTCCTAAAATTTTTTGAAAATCCTGCAAAAGTAAAAAAATTGGCTGTGGCTAGTTGTCCCAAAAAATTGGGGGAGTTGGAAAAGGGGATGCGACTAGCCAAGCTTATGAAAAATACTTCACTACTCATCCCGAATTTCGGGACGACGAGACACTCCGAAAAAAATTACCTTAAAATCATCCTAATTCTTTTTTGAAAATTTTATTAAATATTCTTTTAAAATTAACTACAAAAATATACTGTTAGTTTTTCTAGGAATTTAAATCCCAACTTTTTATTAATTTAAAGCCTTTCAAAATGGTTAATAAGCTTATAAATTTTGTGTTCGGAATTTTCGAACATCTGCATTCTGTTTTCAATGTTTTAAAAATTTTTCACGTTTTAAAATATTCTGGAATCTTTTCAAAACTTTTAAATATATTTTAAACTTACTCCATTATTTTCCGAATTAATAATTTTTCAATTGTCATTCATTAATCGAAATTTTTTTTAAAATCTTTTTTAATTTTGCTCTTAATATTAATTTTTCAAAATAAAAAATAATTTTAAATCTTCTCAGCAAACTTAAGAATTATTTTGTTTTCTTAAAACCTTTAAAGATCCTTAAAAAGCTTCAACATTTTATTTCGAAATCTTCAACACTCTAAATTTTTTTTTTCTCAAAATCTTTTCCAGTTTTAAATTAAGTTTGAATGTTCTCAAAACTTGTAAATATCTCTTAAACTAACTCAAATTTTTTCTAAATTGATAATTGTTCAATTGTTATTTATGCATCAAAATTCAATAATTTCACTTACATATTAAAAATTTGTTAAATAGGACAATTAAAATTGTAACGTTCAAGGTTTAAGTTTAACACTCTGAAATTTTAAATGGAAATATTGCTTAAAATATTGCTAAATATCCCAAAAAAGTCTTCATTAATTAAAAAAATTCAAACTAAATGGTTAAAAATGGAATATTTTAGATTGAAACAATATTTGAATAGGATTTGGAATGGAATAGGAGCGTTCAATTATAAATTTATTAATTTGAAATTATTTTAGAATTAAGAATAGTTTATAAAGTTTCAATCGAAAGTTTACATTTGTTTAACTACTGAGGCTTTCAAATTGAAAAATTTATATTTTTAACGTTAAAATCTGTAACTTGCTTAATTTTGAATAGATTCAGAATCGCCCTGTAAAAGCAATGATTGTTCAATAAAATTTTCAATAATCGAACTACAGTTCAATGAGATTTATTATATATTAGCAAAAGTTCTTGGTAAAAGAGTAATATTATTTTTTTTGTACTTTATTATAGAAACGTATACATTACATATCCTACAAAAATTGACAGTAAAGTATAAGTCGAAAAAAAAAAAAAATATTAAATTTAAATTAAATTAAAATTTCAAAAATTCATTAAATTAAACGTTGATGTGGATTCTAAAAGTGTATTGTTTGTAAAAATGTATATTTTTTTTGTTTCAATTTGTACATTTCTAGAATAAAATACTAGTATATACAACACAATTTTTAAGTACAGTTTTCCAATATTTCAACTTTGGTGAAATCTTGTATTTTCTGTAAAGATTTGTAATTTTCTACAATAATTTTACGTAAAATTAAAAGTATTTTTATGTTGTCAAACACCCAAATTAAACAAATTTAAATCCTGTAGTTTTCTGTAATACCTTGTAGATTTTTACGACAAAGTAAAACACATATCAATAAAAAGCTATACAAATTTTTGAATTGTCGAAAGTTATACTTTATTGTTAATTTTTTTTTGATTTTCTACAAGAAAATACAAGAAAAAAATAGCTATTTGTATTTAACTGTATTTTTTTGTTAAATTTTGTACATTTTTTACAAAAAAAAAAGTTTTAACAAAAATTGTTCAACTTTTAACCGAATTTCAACCAAAGAAGATTGAAAAATATAATACATAGTTCGATATTTCATCAAAAAAGATTAAAATTTTTAATTAAAAACTAGCAATTTTAGCTAAAGTGCCAAATTTACTGAAAAAATTTGAATTTTTACATTTTTCACAAGTTTTTAAATAATACAATTAATGAATTAATTCATTTCGTTATTTCGGGCAAAAAATGTAACCTCACTTCTCCTACTTCCACTCTCCTAATTTCCCCTACTTCTACATCCACATTTTCCCCTACATCCCCTCCCCTCCGTTACTTCCCCTTCCCACATTTCCCCTCATTCACCTCCCATCATTTCCCCTATTTCCACTCCCCTCACTTCCCCTACTTCTCCCTCATTTCCCCTCCTGGGAAAAAAGTAAGACGGACGGCCGTTTCTGTCCGGGGCTACGGAACCCAAAAATTTTTAAACTTAACAAAAAATATTTATTTTAACGATGTTTTTTGAAATTGATACTTTCCTCACTGGCAATTCTTACTTATTTTTGAAAAATGGTTAAATATTAATATGTGATGGCTTACTTTTTCGGGGAAAACTTTCTATACAACTCTATTGTATTCAATGTTGAAAGTCAATTTAGCTGTTGGTAAAATCGTTCAAACAATTTTTTAAACAAATAACTACATTCGGAGATTACTATTTGTTTTTAAAATTGGAAGCAGTAGAGTCGTAGGAAATGCTTTCTTCCCCAAAAAACATAATTTATTAAACATGAAGCATTTAAAAAAAATTGCTAACAAGTGACAGTAAGAAAATATTCAATTGCAGGAACAATTATTAAATTAATTATTTTTCGTAAGTTGTAAACTTTTTTCATACAAAATAATGTTTTTCATTCATAAGACATTATTGATAATATATAATTACTATTCTTAAAATCATAGAAAACTTTTTTTCCCCAAAGACCTGATTTTTGACACAGCTGCCTTAAAAGCACCGTTTTTACTGATTCTGAAATTTAGATAACAATTTTAAGTATCATGACCTAAAATGTTTTGACATTTTAGATAAAACACCTTTTGTACAATTCAATTTGAAACACTTTAAATTTCTAACATTTCAAGTAAAAATATTGCATTTTCAACAAAGTAGAATGACTTTTTATCAAACTAGTTGAATTTTAACACCAAAAAGATTAACTTTCAGAAGAAGAGTTAAATTTTCAACCCAGAAATATTTTTCAGTCACTTTTTTCAACGAAACAGTCGTATTTTTAACCAAAGAATATGAAATTGTTTTACCGGAAGATATTTATTTTCAAACCACAAAGAACACTTTTGAACAAAAGAACTGAATTGAAAAAAGAAATGAATTTTCAACCTAATAGTCGAATTTTCTACCAAAATATTTGAATTTTCTTCCCAAAAAAAATACGAATTTGAATCAAAATAGTTAAATTAAAAAAAAATTAATTTTCAACTAAAATTATGAATCTTCAATCAAACAACTAAACTTTCAAGAAATTAGTTGAACTTTCTATCAAAATAGTTTAATTTTTAACAAAATACATGCATTTTCAACCAAAATAGATGAATTCTTAACGAAAAATATAATAGTTGATATTATTTCATCCAAAATAGATTTTAATTTGAAATCAAACATAGTTGAATTCAACCAAAAAATTCTCAACCAAATCATATTATTTTCTACAAAAATAGTTGAAAATTCAACAACAAAAATATGAGATTTTTTTTTATCAAAAGAGACAAATTTTGAAACGAAAAAGCCGAATTGTGAACCAAGAATGAAAAAAAACTCTACTGAATTGTTAAATTTTCAAGCCAAAACAAAAACGAATTTTCTACAAAACAGATGCATTTAAAACCAAAAAAGACGAATTTTCAACAAAATAGTTGAATCCTCAAACAAATCAAATTAATTTTTTACGAAAATAGTTAAATTTTAAACAACATAAAGATGGTGTTTTTTACCAAAAGAGATAAATTTTGACCCAGAAAGAAAAAAATGCCACTGAATTGTTCAATTTCCAAGCCAAAAAAAAAAAATTTTCTGCAAAACATTTGCATTTTCAAACCGAAAATATGAATTCTTAACAAAAAAGTTACTTTTCAACCAAATAGTGGAAATTTCTACCCAAATAGTTGATTTTTCAACAAAATACACGAATTGTCGACCAAGTAGTTACATTTTCAATCGAAATAGATAAATTCTCAACAAAAATATAATAGTTAATATAATTTCAACAACAAAAAAATTATTTGAAATAAAGCACAGTTGAATTCAATAAAAAAAGACGAATTTTCAAAAAAATAGCTGAATGCTCAACAAAAGAGATTAATTTTCTACTCATAACTGACCCATAAACCTCTCTTAACATGAGATATACTAAAAACACAAAGTAACTTCAAAGTAACTATAATAAAAGTTTAAAGTTACTGCAAAAATCGTAATTAAGTTACGTTTCAAGTTACTTTTTAGAATAGTAACAAAGTTACTACCCAACTCTGCTATTTTCGTAAAATCAATCCATATAGTTTCTCTTTTTAAAAGTTAAATGCTGATTACTTAAAATCAATACAGCAAATAAAAAATATTTCAAGTAAAAAAAAAACTTTTAAAGAAGTCTAAATAGAGGATTCAAAAAGCCTCCGCTTGAATAGTCAACTCTTGTAGGGTCGGAGTCTTCACCAGACTGAATGATAGCACTTTTGTACCTTGCAGACTGCACTTGATTATTTATAGGACGGCGGCCTCATTCAAACGCACTATGGATCCAGGTAAAAAAAAACGTACTTTCAAATATATATATTTTTCTTTAATTGTACCCTACTTGGCAATTCATTCTGGTCTGAGAAAGTATACTCTTTAGCGATTTGTCTGCAGAAATAGTTTTTAAATCAATTTTCGTATTGATTTGGAAATTAAATACAAATTGTAGAATTTAGTTACAAAAAATTAGTTGAGAAATCTATACTTGGACGAAAAGGTGTAGCTTAATACAAAGAAGTTCATGTGGCTCGAAACCTGGCTTTTAGCCCGAAACAGAATAATGCAATCGACTGGATTAAATCGAATTTGGCGTCATTCCACAGACACCGAAGTAAAATCGTGCAGGTAGACACAATGAACCTCTAACAAACTTAATTTATAATTTGAGACAAAAAATTCATAAGGCAATTTTTTCAATAATTTATAAGTTTTAGGATATAATTTTTAATTGTAGAAAAATAATTCCTTCAATCAAAATACTAAACAGTGATTATAAAATGGTAATTAACAAATACACTTATCGATAGTTTTATACTATATTTATGTTTCAATTAATATAAACAAAGTTATATTCTTTATTATTTTTTAATTAAATATAAAATTTGAATTATTTAGAATCATTAAGATAATAGGGACATTAAAATAATGATCCGAGTATTAAAAAAATAATATAGATCAATATACTTTACTTTAAATTCAAAATTTTCTAATCCTTAAATATTAGGTATTTCAAAATGTAATATTTTAAACATTTTTAAGTATTAAACCGGGAACGAGCGCCATCTTTCGAGTAAAAGCCACATTAGTTAAGTTACCGGCATGTTAGTTTCAATCAATACGCCGGTAAACTAGGAATGTGCAAAATCAGCATTCGGAAAAGAAAAATATCGCAAAACTTTAAAACAAAATATTTTATTTTAATCTTGTAAAAAATAGATTATTAAATTACATGTATATCTTTCTTTACTCAAGAAAAATTACTAAAATTAGGATTAGAACTACAAATTAGAAAGCTCTGTTTAAAAAGATTCCTTTCTTCTTCATTAAAGTAAATTGTTTAACTGATCATTATGAATAATTTTTATTCAACATATATTTTTTAATTTCTTAATTACTTTTTTGCAAGTCAATTTTCAATGTTTAATTCCATTCTTTTTCAAAGAGTCAAAAATGTTAATTTAAACTGTCTGGCTTTTTAGAAACTTATTTTAAAAATTGATTGTCATTTCTGATCATTTTTTTTCTTGATCATTTTTTTAAAAATTTAATTAATAAAAGGAGCAATTATCTCCATTGAAGAAGAGCCTTAGAGGCACGAAAAGAGCTTCTGATCCAATCATGCAAATTAATTAACCTAATGCAGGCTCATAATTAACTACTAGCCCCTTCGTATTGAAATAACCTTCTCAAAATATGTTAGATCACAATTTTTATTTTTATTATAAATAAAAATATATCTAATTACAAAGACAAGAGAATATACTTATTAAAAACAGAGATCGATTTATTCCTAAACATTAAGGTTTAATAAATTGAAAATGCTAGAATTAATTAATATGATTATTTCAAGATTCGCAGTAGCGAATCTCCGCGAAGTACCGAAAGAAGTAGAAAAATATTCTAAACACCCATACGAGAAAAAAAAATCTGCAATGAAGGACGAAATCCGAAAAAAAAACTCGCTATAGGGAATTATTATCTGTAACATAAATGATTTTGAATAATAAAAGTGAAATATATCAGCCAATTGATGAGATATCTTAACCTTTGGTGGGTATATAGAACCCACCAAAGTATGTGCATTCTGTAAGTTTGAAAGATCTTAATTAAAAATTGAAGCAATTCGCTATAATCGAATTTTCAAAAAAAAAAAAAAAAAAAGCCAGGCAAAAAGTTGTTTGCAGACTATGACTTTATTATTATGATTATAAATCTTTTACAATCACATCACATTTTGCGATTTTACATATTAATCAAGACGAAATAAATTCGCAATTGCATCCCCTATCTTAATTAATTTTTACAAACTGAATATTTTTTGTCAATTTATTTATGGGTTATCCAAAAACAAAGTAAGACGATTAGGATGGAAAGTATGCTTGGTAAAATCTGACCGTTTCTTATAAATTAACAAAGTAGTTCAACTTTCAACCAAGCAGTTCAATGTCCAACCAAAAAAGATGAATTCTCAACAAAAAATGTAAAAGTTGATATTTTAACAAAGAGAAGATTTTCATTTTTAATTAAAAACAGTTAAATTCAACATAAACAATTAATTTTTAATAAAATAGTTGAATACTCATTCAAAAAGATTCATTTTCAATCAAGCAGTTGCATTTTTGACCAAAAAAGAAGAAATTTCTTCAAAATGTTAAAAGTTCAATGCAGAAAGTGGAGCATTCTACGAAACATTTCAATGTTGAACCAAATAATTGAATTACCAACCAAAAAGATAAATATTTCAGTAAAAACGACAAATTTAGGTGAATTCTCAACGAATTTCATAAATTGTCTACCAAATAGTTGGATTTTTAAACTAAAAAAGATCAATTTTGAACCCAAAATGGAAAATTAAATTAAAATTAAATTTTCCTTAAAAAAATGAATTTTCTGCAAAACAGTTAACTTTTCTACCAAATTGTTGAAGTTTCAAGCCAAAAGGACGAATTTTTTGCAAAACATTTTAAATTTCAAAGAAAAAGTTCATTTTCAACCAAACAGTTGAATTTTCAACCAAATAGTTACAATTTCAGTTTTAAAAAATTAATTTTAAAACAAACA
Organism: Andricus curvator; assembly: GCA_932195095.1. Taxonomy (NCBI): domain Eukaryota; kingdom Metazoa; phylum Arthropoda; class Insecta; order Hymenoptera; family Cynipidae; genus Andricus; species Andricus curvator. The sequence continues at coordinate 661,494 of CAKNYM010053427.1, forward strand.
AAAAAAACGAATTTTCAATAAAGTAGTTCAATTCTCAACCTCAAGTAAAATTATGAATTTTTAACAACAAAAAAATGAATTTTGAAGAAAGTAGTTCAATTTTCAACCAGTAGTTGAATTCTGAACCTAAAAAAGAAATTTTCAACTAAAAATGTAATAGTTCAACCAAAAAAGATATTAAATATAAATAAAAACAATGGAATTTAACCAAAAAATACGAATCGTCAACCAAATACTTGAATCCTCAATTATAACAGATTAATTTTCAACCAAATAGTTGCATTTTTAACAAAAAAAAATTGATTTTATATAAAAAATACGAATTTTCAACCAAATAGTTGAATTTTTAACAAAATACATGAATTTTCAACCAAATAATTAAATTTTCAACTAAAAAAGATAAATTTCCCACAAAAAATGGAATAGTTAAATTTTTAGTTGAAAACATTAATTTGTAATCAAGAAAAAACGAGTTATCAACAACATATGTATGCATTTAAATTTTCAACCAAAGAAATGCATTTTTAACTAAAATGACGAATCTTCAACTACAAAAATAAATTTTTAAAAAGTAGCAGTAGTTAATATTTAACAAAACAGATTAATTTTTAACGAGACGGTTGCAGTTTTAATCGAAAAAATGAGATTTCTACAAAAAAAGATAAATTTTCATATCGAAAAAAATGTCAATAAAATTGTTGAATTTTAAAATTTCAGAAAAACACTTTACGTAACGATTTGAAAATTTCTTACGTAAGATTTAAAAAAATTAATAAGTTTTTTTGTTTTATAAATAAATAAATTGATTCTATTATTTTCTTTGAATAATAAATAATAACAGTGTCAACATAACAATAATAATAATGAATTATTATATTGCATGCCCACCAAATGTTCTTTCTTCTTATTTAATTTGTTTTAATTCTTTTAAAATATTAATTTATTTTTTTATCAAACAAAAAAATGATTAATTAATTCAATTTCTTTGAACTATTTTGTATTTCACAACTTTGATAACCTTTAACATAAATAAATAAAACATTAATACGCATGTACTTGGCGGAATTTTTTCACATGTACACGGAAAAAAATTGATATCTGAACCAAGGATATTTATCCTTGATCTGGCCACAAATATCGATGAAAGCGAACCAATGATATAATTGATTTCACAATTTACATTAAAATTATAAAGATTAAAAAGGCCTGTTTACAAAAAAATTGGAATTAATAGCAGAATTAGTTTTCAAATTTTTATACTTTTCCAAAATATGATATGACAGTCCATGAAAGAGGGATACAGTCTGATGTTATTACTTTTTAAAATATATTTTAGATTTGTTGATTTGAATTTTCAGCATTTCTCTGTTTGAAATATAGATTTTTTTCTGCGTAGTGTTTTTAGTGGGGCTAAATTATTAGTGATTTAATACAAATTAAATTTAATAACATTAATCCTATTAAATTTGAAGAAGCAAACTTGAACAAATTGTGTGGTCAAATTAATTGTTAAATTAGGTTTAAATCAGTGGTAAACCCTTGACCAAAATTTGTCTACCAACCCCCATGGGACAGGTGGTTTCATGCAGGACTCCCCAGGATGCAGAGAAATTGCTGCACCGATCAATACTCACTACCACATACAGACAACACTTAATATCTGTTGCACCCAAATTTTCAAAGATCAAAAATATAGATTAATTCAAAATTAATTTCCATAATTCGAAATCGAATACTGTCAAAACTGTAGTATTTAGAATTTCGAAAAGAATATTAGAAACTAGATCAAATATTTTTCCAACGGAGAGTGGAGAGACTAATTTTATTATTTTTATAAAACCATATTTATTCTAAGTAGAGATTCCACGACCGTTTGCAAATTACCGATTTTTTCCCGGTCGAATTTGAACATCTTAACGGTTAAATTAAGAGATAACTTACTTTTAATTTTCTGAAAGCGCAAAGATACAAGATATTTGAACAAGGAAAACATTTATAAAATTTGAGTATGAAATTAATTAATTTTGAACTAAAGCGCTCTCAAAAAATTATGCAAAAGTTAAAAAAATTTTGGGAAAAAGTCAAGAAATGACCAAGGATTGAAAAGGTGTTTAAAAGTGGATAAAAAGTAACACGTTGACAGGTTTGAGTAAATAATTTTTTTTTACGAAGAAAAAAATCAATTAATCTCGAAATGTGAGCTAGTTTTCCAGCATTGAGAAAAAATTGAATATTTTCCATTTCTTCTCTCATGCCTAAAGGATACTCTTTTCTGACGTGAAAAAATCTTGATTATGCGCAATAAAAAAACTGGTTATTATGCGAAATTGTGTGTTGTGAAAGTAAAAAGTTTTCCAAGACATAAGATGCACTTTTCTCAATAAGTAAGGCATTATAAAAAAAATAATTTCCAATATTTTACAGGTTATTATTAACCATAAGCCCATAATTGTTATACAGTGACCTTGAATTAAAAAAGCGTCAACAATACATATTCTAAATAAAATCAGTTACGATCAAAATCTATACAATTTTTCTTCGAATAAAAAATAATCTGATTCTGATTTTATTACAAAAATCAAATTCAGATTTACTGATAATGTGAGTCTCTTCTCCACTCATAATAAATTTTTTTCTGCATAATCTTTGAATCAACTAAATACAGTTTTTACACGAATTTTTATTATTTTTCTATTCGTAGTGGATAATATAATTTTTTAGCAACACGCGAGCAAGGTAATGCTTCAATGAAAAAGGAAATCATAGCATGATAAACTTTTCAAGAACCAAGGGCACGGTCGTTAAAAAGCAAGTATCTCGTTAAATTTTCTTCATTTTATTTGATTTTTTATGGGAAAATGATCATTAACCCCCATTAAAATTAGAACCGAATGACGTTGTTAAGTTAAAAATTACATTTTTACAGTAGATTATAGATTTTATCAATTAAAAGAGTGTCTAATCATTTTTGCCCGCCAAATTCCCAGTTATTTCCCGGTTGTTTATCACATCTCCTCTTACTAGAAACACAAATAAACATATTTAACATAAGGTTTACCATATGTAATTTTATGTACTGTGATATCTTATAATATTTAAACAAAATAATATTTTTATAATTTCTAGTGTAGAGTAAAAGTGAATACAATTAACAGATTATAATTGACATGATATGGGATAGATGATATAATTTCGATGTCTTAATTATCTGCGCTATTTTTTATGAACATATCTTTGGTTAAATATTTTTAGTATTAGCGATTGATAAATAAATAATTATTAAAGAGTAATTACAAAAAACTATTTGTAACCTTTAACTATGAGAGTTTAATTATAAATACATATGTTTATAACATATAGTTAAACTAAAATTTACTTAGTATTACAATAAATAATATTTATAATGGTTTTTTGTTATAACTCTTCAATAATTAATCGCTAATACCAACGAAATTAAGAACTGAATCTTTATTTTTTGTTCAAAACCTTCAAAAAACCAAAATTTGCTTTAAAATTTTTTATATTCTTTTTTTGAATTTTGGGAAATCACATTGAAACGTTCCGAAATCTTTTTCAATTTTGTTTTAAAATTCATTTTTTTAAATAAAAAATAATTGGAAAATTTCCTATGAATCGTAAGAAAAATTTTTATTCTGAAACCCTGGAAAATTCTTTAAACCCTTCTTATTTTGTTTCAAAACCTTCACAAATCTAAATTTAATTTTAAAGTCTTTAAATCTCTCAAATTTTTAATTATTCTTGAAACAAGACAAATTTTCTGTAAAATTGATCAATCTTCAACCAAAAAGTTAGTTTTAAAGCAAATAGATGAATTTTCTACTAAAAAAAAACAAATTTCAATCGAAATAGTCATATTTTAAAACAAAGAGATGAATTTTCAATCCAAAAACATAAAATAAAAAAAATAATTTTCAACCAAGTAATTGAATTTTTTGTCAAAAAGATTAATTTATAACAAAGAACATTAATTTTCTACCAAAAAATAAGAATTTTTAATGCATTTCTACCAGAAATGCAATAGTTTATTTTCTAGATAAAAAAAAATAAATTTTCCAACAAAAAAAAACTTTTAACAAATTACAGTTGGCCAACAGCCATACAACGCTGAAAAAACCAGTTCTCGTCAGATCACTAAAGTTAAGCAGCGTTGGGCGCGGTTAGCACTTGGATGGGTGACCATTCGAGAAAACTGAGTGCTGTTGGCACATCGTGGGTGTGGTGAGCCCACACTTGTAGTTATTTTACTACAAGTTATCAACCTAGAAACACTACCCGAATCGGGTAGTGTCACGCCTACCCCGAAAGGGAAATGGCTTAATGGTATACTTACAGTTAAGCTGAACCAGAAAAGACGAATATTCAACAAAAAAATTGAATCCTCGACCAAACAATTACATATTTAACGGAAAAGGAATACAGAATTTTCAAACATCTTTTTAAATGACTCGACTTATTCCTTAATTTTTGAAAAATCCTTCAAAATTCTTAAAAGCCTTGGAAATCTTCAAACACTTATATTTTGTTTAAAATTTTAATGAATATTTTCAATTTTTAAATTGTTGTTGAATCTTTTCAAAACTTCGAAGCGTTCTAAATATCTTTTAAAATGATTCGAATTTTTCATAAAATTTTTAAAAAATGTCGCATAAATTTCTAACCCTTCTAAATATCTTTTAGAATTATGGTATTCATCCTCAACAATTTTAAAAAATTCTGCATAATTAGAAAAATTAACTTAAAATCTTCCAAGTTCTTTTTTGATAATTTTGGAAATCTTTTTAAATTCTTTGAAATATTCTGTTAAAATAAATTATTCACATTAAAAAATGATTAAAAATGTTCGCAGAAATCTTAAGAAAATTTTGCTATCCTCTTGAAACCTTTCAAAATTTACATTTTCTAAAACTTTAAATGTGATTCCCGGCTGTTTCCCGGTTTGTAGACATCCAGAATTGAGGGTTTCTCTGAAATGAAATGGAAATTGAATTTCATCAGAAACATTAAAAATTCAAGAAATAGTAGAATTCCCACTAAATACCGCAACAAGCCTACGATAAAAATGTCTTTAAATATCCCTGATAATATACTCGTATAGCTGTAGAAGGCCAAAGCGATTGGCCGAAGTAATTAGTTTTAGACTCGAGCAAAATTATTATAGGTATGCAACTATTAAATGGAAAAACGAATGATAAATTATCATTGTAAATTGTTCTTATATTATAATATATTAGCTTCAAGCAAAAAAATGTTTTGAGTTTCGAAAATTATTTCTGATATATTTGATTATTTAAAAAAAAATCGTTCAATTGGAATTTGTTTCATTCTAATAGATTAAATTTTTGAAAATGTACAGAACAATTTAAAAATCAACATTATTTAAAAAATATTAATTTTCAACGATTGAGATTTGAATTTCATTTGATTCCTATAATTTTTTTTTTACTTGAATAGTTTCCACTCATAATACGAAAATTCCGCAGCAAATTTTCATGCAAGACTTTTTCAGTAATTTTAAAAACCATTGCACAGAAAAACTAATTAATCATGATCGATAAAAACGAAAGTAAGTGACGTTAGCTTATAGATATCACGGTAAAAATAGTTACGTATCCTATGGATATGGATAAGCATTCACTTTTGCGGTTTTTGATACTCCAGTTGAGTACTTGACGTCAAGTAGTACAGACCTACAATATTTTTTTTTTTGTAAACACTTCTCAGAATATTATTATCATAGGTACTTTTTTTCATTAAGCTCTTTTAAAAAAACACAAAACTTTCAAAATTATGAATTGACTATCAGTGTCATTTTTATGGAGATTGTGTTTTAATTTAAGATATTGTGAAAAAATCTGTGTACAATACATTTAATGTGTCCAAATGTGATAAATGTTAACTCTTAAGGATTCACAAAAGGTATGAATTTTTCAGATGATTTTAAGCGACAACAAATAATTAATGAAAAGTATTATAAATTTTAACAAAAGGCAATCATGTCCTCTTTAATAAAAATAGTAACGATGAAAAACAAATGAATTGTTTAACGGTTGATAATGTTCTTTAAAAGAACAGAAGTTATTTATCATTAAACTCAAACTTAAAAAAAAACAGAATCATACTTCAATTAATTTAAACAATATCTTCTTTACCAAATTTATTTTTGCTCAAAAAAGTAACTTCTACGTTCCAACGTTATACGTAATAAATGTGCTGTCTATATTTATTTTCCTTGTAAGACAATATTAGAATGAGAATTTGCATGAAGAATTGCAGCTTGTAAACCTACGAACAGTGAAACCAGTGAAAAGCTAATAATGATAATTATTTAAGAAAAATGTGCAAAAAGTTAACATGCAGATTCTTTTGCGATTTATTTTATACCCATTCATTTTTGTATTCAGCACATAAAAAAATATATAACTTGAATTTTGATTCCTAAGATCGACAATAATACGTCTGCATTTTGAAAATAATAATAATTTATTTTTAAGAAGCTGTCAATCATACTAAGTTTATTATTTTATTAACATTATTTACATGTTTCGTGACATATTGATGTTAGACATGTTTCTATATTGACCCTTTATATAAATTATAATTTTCTAAAAATATATTACATACATTTTTTCTTATTGACTTTGTGGTCTATTCAATGCAAAATTAATGATTAAATTAACGTACAAACTCAATGAACGGCCACATTTTATCAAAAAAAAAAGATGAAAAAATATATTTAAAAAATTATTTAGAACGCCTCGGTCAGATATAAAGTGACCTTCAATACACATCCGTACCGTCAATTTACAAAAAATTCAGATAGGTATGACCTAGAGATCGTTTATTATTATTTTCTTTCTTTGAAGATTGCTTGTAAAATGACAAACCGTTACTTATAGAAACACTATCAGTAAAATTTACTTTTAATTAAAATTCTTCATCTTGGAATAATTATTGACTCTCAAGAATCAGAATTTAAATTAAAATTATTACACTTTTCAAAATTTGCAATTAAAATTTCTCAAACTTTAAGAGTTGATCATTGTAAAACTGTTCATTTTTATTGTAAAAGTATTCAGAATATTAGAATTTAAAATTATTCGATTTGGAACTTATTTAATTCAAAATGCTTTTACTTATTGTTTTATATAATTTTGAAAGTCTCAAGGTAAATTGGTCAACTATTGGGACCTCCAATTTGAAATAAAACTGTTGTCTTGAATTTAAAATTGCATATTTTATTAATTTATTAACAAATAATGTAAATCATCATTTTTATAAATTTTTAGGAATGTATAGGTACTTTTAAAAATTACGAAGTGGTAAATTTAAAATGTTTGAAAGTTAAACTGTCTGCTGATGAATATTTTAATATTATTAGTTTTTGTTTAAATTTGAATATCAAATTCTCGCCACTTAAAATTAAGTGTAGTTTTGGGGAAGTTCCTTTTTTATATACGGGAACATATGTAAAAATTATAAGATTTTCCAACAAAAATTAACACTGTCATTTTTACTGAAAATTTTATAATTGCATATCTATGAAATTGAATAAATTTCAATTTTCATTCTTGAATATTAAATAATCATTATTTCATTGCAATTCATATTATACGCGTTAAATATTGAAAAGTATTCAATTGCAAATGCCTACTCAAAATTCAAGAACTTTAAATTGCAAATCGTTAAATTTGAAAAATTTCAAATTGTAAATCTTCAAAATTGAACTATTCCGAAAAAAACGTTGAAATTCTATATTTTCAAAATTCAAGAATTTTCAATTGTAACTCTTAAAAAGTGCACAAATGTGAATTCTGAATCTTTACAATTTCATAGTTTTAAATTAAAAAAATTTTACAATTAAAAATTATGCAAGTTTTAAGTTTCACAATTGAAAATTCTGTGAATCTTCTTGAATCTTCAAAATCATCAAAATATAAGAATTTTTATATATAGACCGAATCCATTTCAAATCAGTCCGATACGAAATATGTTATTTTTTAGAGTACATTAGACGATATGTATTTTTCCAATTTGCAAAAAAATGGTCTACAAAGTTATGCATATGTATTTAAATTTTGTGCTTTTTTTAAAAACCCCGATTTTTTTTTAAATCTCTACAGCTTTTGATTTAATTAAGATATTTATCATTTTCTTTCTGATTAATCAGAATCGCAATCTTCTAAATTGAAGAAATTTTGAATGTAAATTATCAAAATTATAACATTATTAATTTTTTAACTTAAAACTTGCATAATATTTCATTGTAAATTTTCAAAATAAAAACTCTTCTGTTTTAAAGATGTATAAACCGAATACATTTCAAATCAGATATGTTCTACACATGAAGTCGTTGAATCTCTCGGGGACGAAATATGTTGTTTTTTTAGAGAAAATTAAACGATACATAGTTTTCCGATTTGCAAAAAAAAATTCTACGAAGCTATGCGTATTTGAATTTTGTGCTTTATTTTTCAAAATACCCGAAATTTTTTCTTTAAACCTCTATAACTTTTAAAGAAAGAAAATGCTAAATATTCCAATTTGATAAAAAGTTATAGAGATTTAAAGAACGAATTTCGGGTTTTTTGAAAAACAAAGCACAAAATTCAAATACGCATAACTTCGTAGAAATTTTTTTTTCAAATCAGAAAAATACGTATAGTCTAATTTCCTGTAAAAACAACAAATTTCGTCCCCGACAGATTCGGCGACTTCAAGTGCAGAACCTGTCTGATTTGAAATGGATTCGGTCTATAGATCTTTAGAACTTAAGAGTTTTTAATATTGAAAATTTACAAATAAATATTATGCACGTTTTAAGTTTAAAAATTAAAAATGCTGTAATTTTGATGATTTACTTTCGAAATACCTTTAATTTGAAAGATTGAGAATTTAAAATTTGACTTGATCTTCAAAATCATCAAAATTTAAGAATTTTTATTTATACATCTTTAAAATGTAGGAATTTTTAATGGTAAATCTTTAAAATTGAACTATTTAAAAAATATTCAAGATATATCTATTTCAAAAAGATGTACAAAATTGTATGAGTTTGAACTATGAATATTCAAAATTAAACAAGTTGGGGAATTTTAAACTGTAAACATCAATAACCATATTACTGAAAGCCAATGAAAATTAAAATTAAATTAAAATTGTATGAAAGTCGATGTAGCTATTTTAATATTTACTTTAATTTGTGATTATTAATTATATTTTATAGTACTTTAAGTTTAAATATTTTAATTTGATAATTAGGCAATGAAAATAAGAAACATGCTTTTTTTCTAGTTAATTAATTATACTAAATAACTTCATGAATCCAAAATATAAATTTTAATATTATTATTTTTCATCAATTTCTTTTTTATATTAATACTTTAAAATGTATTCCAAATAAACTTTGAATTTCAAGACTTTTTCACAAAAATACCGATCACCGGCGAAAATTAAATAAAATATAATAATTAAAATATGTATAATAATATAATAATTAAAAATTAAATAATTGAGGATAAAAAAGAAAATTAGGATATAACGCGGCAGCAGGAAAAACAGATTATCGACAAAAAAAAATGGAAAACTAATAAGAGGATGGGGATAATTTGATATATAGGTCAGTTATTTTGCGCCTGCGGGCGACTATATGGCCTACACTTCTACTATACGGAAAGCGTCATTATAGGAACTGATTTGAAACTCGATTATTTAAATAAAACTAGGAAAGTGGACTTTTTTTGAATTCCTTATCAATAAAAAACATTTCTAAAATTAGAATAAAATCACAATTATTTACATTAAATACTTCATTAGCTTCACAGAAAAACAGCAAGATCATTACTGCTGATGCAGCTCATTTGTTATGTTTTCGAAACCAGATTTTTTTCTCAAAATGAAAATACTTCAAGTGTAAAACTATCACATGAACATAATTGCATTTTTATTCTCCGGTGTCTCATTTTTGTTGCAACTCAAAACAACACCAAATCAGCGTACTTTTGAGAATCGACATTTCTCTATGTTCTTAAAGATTAAAAAAATTATCATTTTTGTTTAATTAAAGTTATCAAATTCAATTTTATTCAGCTATTTTCATGTCACTAAAGTTCAAAAAGTTTATAAACGATAATATAGAATTTAAAAAAATAACTCAAATCAATGTTTTGTTGTTTAATTATCGTAAATATAATGCAATATATGATTTTAGATGGTAATAAATAACTCCTTATAACGTCATATTTATTATTTTAATGAAAATAATCAGTTCTCAGGTAACACAAAAAAAAATCATCCCAATACCTATCGGAACACTGAGTTTTGTCCGCCCACGCACTTTTTCGTACATTTCAGTTCGGATCAAACGCAGTTTTCCGATCAGCATATGGGGATAAACCTTTTTTGCTGTTGCCTGACATAAAATACAAGTAATAAGTGAAAGAAAATTTTTCAACAGAGCATTTCGAAGAAAGTTAGCATTTTTTCCGAATTTCTTTGTACATTTCAGAGTGCGTGGGTGAAAAAAACGCAGTCTTCTGATAAGGATATTGTGATGAAACTTTTTCTTGTGTTGTTGGACGTCGAGTACAAGTAACTAGTGAAAGAAAATTTCATGTCGGATAATGGCAGCAAAAGTTTCATCCCAATATCCTTATCGGAACACTGTGCTTTGCCCGCCCACGCACTCTGCAATGTACACAAAAATTCGGAAACTCGTTTAACTTTCTTCGAAATGATGTGTTCTCAGATTTTTTTTCACTTGTTTATTTTATGCCAGGCAATAGCAAAAAATATTTATCCCTATATCCTTATCGGTAGACTGCGCTTTATCCAGACATGCCCTCTCTGAAATATATGAAAAAGTGCGTGGGCGGACAAAATGCCATGTTCCGATAAAGATATTGGGATGAAACTTTTTCTTATGTTATTGGACATCGAACACAAGTAATTAATAAAAGAACATTTTTGAGAACCGGACGTTTAGGTCTTGGATATGAGAAAAATTCATTGGATATTGATGTATTTTCTTAAATAACCTGCGAACTTTGATAAAGAATTGACGAACTCGATGTAAAATTCTAAAACGGTTCATCAGTTGTTTTTTTTACTTGAATAATTACAAAAATATTACGAGTGATTGGTAAAATATTCTCAGAGCACTCACGAGCTTGCCCGAAAAATCTGGGCTCTGGAAAGTAGGTTCGCCTGTACGTGGCCCGCACACACGCTCGCCCAAACACGCGGTGCGTGTATGCGCCCTTATGTGTGCTTCGAGTTTGTCGAATGAGTGGCTAGAAGTTTTATAGTACGTATTTTATTTGGCCTTGATGGCTGTGCGTGTTTACGCACTCCTGGTTTATGTTTAGAAACTGGTGAGTCAGCCATCTTTGAGGGTTCGAATCTTCTGAGTTGCAAATTTATAAGTTAATATAAATTCAATCGGACAAATAAAATGTTTCCTCTTTATATTTCAGTCTGAAATTTTCAGGAACTGTTCGTAGGAAATTCAAACTGTTCGTTAAAAACTTCGAAAATCATCCATACGTTTCTCATAGAAATAAGGATGTAATGTTTCATTTTTTTATCTCGTATCCGAGACCTAGCTACAAGTTCGTGACTTTTTTAAGGATAAATTTTTTCCGTGTACATTTTAAAATGCTTGGGCGGACAAAACACCGAGTTCCGATAAGGAGATTGGTACGAAACTTTTTCTTGTGCTGTTGGACATCGAGTACCAGTAATTAATAAAATAAAATAAAATTTGAAAACCGAAGGTTTAGAGAAAAGTTCGAATTTTTTCCGAATTTTTCTATGTTTGTTTCAGAGTGCGTGGGTGGATAAAACGCAGACTTCCGATCAAGATATTGTGATCAAAATGTTTTTTGTGGTGTTGCATATCGAGCATAAGTAACTAGTGAAAGAAAATTTTAGAACCGGACGTTCAGAGGGAAGTTAGAATGTTTTCCGATGTTTTGCGTATAGATTTCAGGGTGCGTGGGTGGATAAAACGCAGTCTTCCGATAATGATATCAGGATGATTTTTTTTTGGTATTGCCTCACATCAAATAAAAGTAATTACTAAAAGAAAATCCGAGAACCGGGCTTTTAGTGGAAAGTTTTTTCCGAATGATTTTTACCATCTAAAATTACATATTGCACTATTTTTAAGATAATTAAACAACAAAAAATTGATTAAAGTTATTATTATAGCATTAAGCCATTTCCCTTTCGGGGTAGGCGTGACTTGCTCGGTTGGAGAATAGTAGTGTGCATATGGGTATAAAGGTATAAGGTAGGTAGGAATATAGGTATGAGGTGGATAGGTATATAAGTGTTAGGTATATATATTTTAGATTGATCTGGAATTCTCGTGCTATTTATTTAAATGACACGTTCATTCCGCAACACTGCTCCGACCCAGGTTGCTGATCAATCTCTCTAGTGATCACTCCACGTGAAAAGTCTCACAAAATTGTTATGTGTGGTTCCCCACTTGGGCCCATTAGTATCCCAGTTCTTTGTTTCAGGCGTCATTCACTCTATTGTCACTCTGTTTACAAACTATTTGTCGCCACACTTTTCTGTCCTGGCATACTACTCTAGCTTCCTTCACGTCCATGCATTTTTTCATGCAAGCTCTTGTGCTTCTATGGCTTCTTATGTCTCTTCGGATTAATGTCTCATTTACAGATTCTAACCATTCTTTCGGCGGTCTACCTCTGGGCATTCTGCCATTTACTTTACCTTTATAGACTTGTTTGGTCAGTCTTTCATCTTTCATTCTTTCAAGATGTCCGAACCATCTTAACTAATTTCTTTCCCATATGTCAACTAGTGTCTCTCCTGTACCACATTCTTTGAGGATAATCTCGTTTCGGACTTTGTCTATCAGTGTTCTCCCGCATATTGTGCGCAGAGGTTTCATGCCAATCGCGTTAATTTTACTCCTGTCTTTCTCTTGACAGGTCCATGTCTCGCTACCGTATAGTACAGTCGGTACGAATATAGAATTATGTATGGCCATTTTAGCTTTTTTTTTATGTTTTTATTTCTGAGCATGGACCCTGCTCTACCGATAACCTGCTTACCCTTATTTATGCGCCTATCTAACTCCCCATCTATTTTTCCGTCGCTAGTGAATAGGCTACCCAGATATACGTACTTATCAACTGTTCTAATCTCTCATCATTTAGGACAATGTTGCACATCATTTTCTCGGGTTTTCCTTCAAATACCATGATTTTTGTTTTATTTACGTTAATTTTGAGGCCCATGTTCTTCATGCTTGTATTAAGTTTATTCAACATTCTTTGCAAGTCCTCGAATGAATCTGCTATAAGAATATTGTCATCTGCGAAAGCTAGCTCACGTACCTTCACTGTTTCGAGATCTACACCTTCTTCGTCGAAGAGGGCCGTTCTTAGACACTTATCCATAAATATGATAAATAGCCATGAGGACATAACGCATCCTTGTTTCACGCCTTGCATAATATCGAACCAGTCACTCAGTTTCCCATTTACCCTTACACTCGCTTTACTACCTGTATATATTGTTTTATGCTTAGAAAAGGGCCTATTTGTTACAAATACTTGGTTTCGACATAAAATGATCCACACTTACATCTGGTGTAAAGGAAATAACCGCAGTATAATTGACTTCGTTATTGCAGATGAAAGACTAAGAGAACTAGTTATAGATACAAGAGTCATGAGGGGGTCCGAATGCAATACTGATCATTACCTTTTAGTCTAAAGAATGAACTTAGGGCGGGGATGGAGAAGAAAGAGAACCAAACAAACGAAAAAAACGCGAATCAGGGTTGAAGATTTACAGAAACCGGAAGTGCGAATAGATTTTCAGAATAAGATAAACGAACACATAGATAAGACAATTTGGGAGCCGCTTGAAAAGAATAAAGATATAGAGGGCGCGTGGACTTTATTACGGGATACCATTGTTAAAAGTGCGATTGAAGTGTGTGGTACGGCAGTGGTAGAGAGAAAGTCTGGCGATGCGTGGTGGAATGATGAAATTGCGGCAGCCCAAAAAGAAAAAGAAAAATCGCACAAAAAAACGCTGAACATGACAGCACGGAGAAAAATGGATGTTTAAATGTAGATGTTTAAAGGGTAAGATTGTTCCGCCTAACATGCAGATATTCATGCCAAACATCTACTATCTTTTTGAGATGTTAGGCGTAAAAATATTTTTATGTTAAACTGTAACATATTCAGATGTTAAAATCATCTGAACGAATGCGCATTCGAATTTCACGACTATATTTGACGGCTATATAATTTCGATATTACAATTATGGAATATTACAATTTTTGAACATTTTCAAAGAATCAAAATTAGCTATCCTTAATTAAAATTGTATAACGACTTTTGTCTGTCTACACGACAGAACAATGTTCTTAAGTTTGAGGTTATATTGACTCGAACACCTTTGAACATTTGACACGTGATTTGACAAAATTTTTGTGAATTTATAATAAAATATGAGTTTAAGTAACCTCAAATAGATAGAATTTTAAATGCAGATTACATATTATTCGTTCTCAGCTTACTTACCCCGTTTTTATTTTTTATTTGGAATTAAAAATATTAAACATGACCTCAGCTAGACTGAATGTATTATCTGATCGGCATTTCATACCCTGTATCTGTTTTTCGTTCATGTACGAAAATTCAAGCTTAGTTTTAAATTCACAAATAAGTTATCAATTAATTCCTTAAATGCTCAGAAATAAGAAAATTCCTCAAATATTTACAGCCGTTAGTTGACATAACCATACATGCAATGTTTCGGATATTTCAGGTTGAACATTTTGGATGTTTCAGAGTAACATCTCACTTTGTAATATCTACAGATCCTAACTTTGAACATCTAGATTGCTGTCCTATAGTTAAACATAAAATATGTTAACCCTGAAGATCTAGATGTTACGTTTAAACATCCATTTTTCTCCGTGAGGTCTTAGTGATGATGAGAGAAATAGGCTCAAGAATGATTACAGACACAAAAAGATGAAAGTTAAACGACTAGTCAAAGAGAGTAAAGAGAAAATCAGAACAGAAGAAGAGAACAAATACAAAACTGTTCTGGAGGAATAATGAAACTACTGTATAAACAG
>CAKNYM010053427.1:677051-687101 GCA_932195095.1 Andricus curvator
TAAATGAGACATTAATCCGAAGAGACGTAAGAAGCCATAGAAACACAAGAGCTTGCATAAAAAAATGTATGGACGTGAAGGAAGCTAGAGTAGTATGCCAGGACAGAAAAGTGTGGCGACAAATAGTTTGTAAACAGAGTGACAATAGAATGAATGAAGCCTGAAACAAAGACCTTGGATTCTAATGGGCCCAAGTGGGGAACCATACACAACAATTTTGTGAGGCTCTTCACTTGGGGTGATCGCTAGAGAGATTGATCAGCAACCTGGGTCGGAGCAGTGTTGCGGAATAGACGTGTCATTTGAATAAATGACACGAGAATTCCAGATCAATCCAAAACATATATACCTAACACCTATATACCTATCTACCCTACACCTATATACCTATCTAACTTATACCTATATACTCTATACCAATATACCCATATACCCAGTACCATTTTCCAACCGAGCAAGTCACGCCTACCCCGAAAGGGAAATGGCTTAATGGTATAATAATAATATTGCTTGTAGGAGCCATCCATTGACTCCGTACTCTTTAAGGACTTCCCAAAGTTTACTTCTATTTACCTTCCCAAATGCTTTTTCTAGGTTTTACTTACGGTTTTACTTACGGCACTTAGTAAGCTGATACCTCTGTAATTACTGCAGTTGCTTTTATCTCCCATTGTTTTGTATATTGGTACGATAATCGCTTTTCTCCAATCGTTTGGGACTTCTCCTATCTCGATACATAAATTTATCAATTCGCACAACCTGTGAGGTATGTACTCGCCACCGTATTTAAGCATTTCAGCGCTAATACTGTCTACACCAGCAGTCTTACCGTTTTTTAAGTTCTTAATTATATCTCTAACCTCAGTGACGATTAAAATTAAAATGAATTTTTGCCTCAATTGTTGCAAATATTAAAGTAATGAAATATTGATAATAAATTGTATAATTTGTTTAAATAATCTGGGGAATAAGTTTAAGAAGGATAGTTTCACCCTCTTCTGAGAAACGCATAAGGTAATTATTAGACTGGGAAATAATGGTATGGTGTCAAGCAAAAGGGAGTTTCCACAGCATGACTCACTAACCATTATTTCTTTCCAGTCTGGAGGTCGTTCTGCCAACAAATATCAAATATTCTTTATTGTAAAATAGACAATATACAATTTTTACTCACTTATTATTATTTAAATTAGAAAAACACCATTTCCTCCTTTATAAAAAGTATTTCTAAATGAAATAGAGTATGTTTCAATATTGCGCAACAATCTTTCTAGAATAAAATATCTGAAAAGAATACGTGATATCATGTGTGAAAATAAGTCTTTCGTAAAGTCTCACGTGGAGATTACATAAAACCCGTTTACAAAAAGGTCTTCTGCAAAATAAAATTTTGTTTCTATCAACAAAAAATTGGTGTAACGAAATATCTCAAAAATCCCGCATTCAATGTTGCTGAAACCCTGATTGGCTTTTAAATTACTACTTTAAATTGCTTCATTTATTACATTTGAAATTTAAAAATTAAATCCGTTGCTAACTTTCAATCATTTTGGTGGTGAATATTAAATTTCTCTTGCAAAGATTTTAAATTATCTACTTTGATAAGTAATAAAACTTAGTTTCATTAAATAAAAAAAATGATTTCCGTTAATTCTTTAATAACGATGGGTAGATTATTCGATTTTTGAGTGTGCAACAGATATTAAGATTCCTAAATACTTCACCAAAATTCAAAAGATTGTAAAAGATTGTAGAAGATATCTTTTTCGAAGTATTTCGAAATATTTCAACAAATTTTAAGAGATTTCGAGGAATTTTAAAGGATTTCAAAGCAAATTTAGACCAATTTAAAGGATTACAAAGAATATTATGAGATTTCGAGGAGTTTATTTCAAACATAAGAGTTAAAACAGTTTTACTTGAAAGCGTTTCCAATCGAATAGCTTAAAATTAAAAAAAAATTGTGCAATTGTAGATTTGAAAACATATATTGGTGGGATACTAGCATTCTAAGTTGAATAATATAATTTTAATTTCAGATAGAAATTCAAAATAAAATGTTAAAAGTTGTATAATTTTTAATTTCAAGTGCTAGGAATTGACATTTTTTGAATGAATATATATTTTTTTTTAATGAAAAGTCTTAATGGTGTTTTACTTTTATAGCGTT
Source organism: Andricus curvator (assembly GCA_932195095.1). Lineage (NCBI taxonomy): Eukaryota > Metazoa > Arthropoda > Insecta > Hymenoptera > Cynipidae > Andricus > Andricus curvator. The sequence goes on from CAKNYM010053427.1 coordinate 679,222, forward strand.
CAAAATGGAATAGTATAAAATTCAAATTGTTAAAAATAATTTTAAATTCAAGTATTATTTTTTTTTAATTTTACAACTTCTAATTTAAATAGTTCTGAATATTGGAATATTAAATTAATACCCTTAATAGTTGCACAATTATTTTGAAATTGTAAACTTTCAAAGTGGAAGCCATCAAAATTGAACACTTTATTTTCAGACTTAGAAACTTCAATAACTTCAATGCTAAGTATTTAAAACTGAAAATTAATGAATTTCACAATGTACAAAGTTACCAATTTCAAATTCAAAGCGTTTCAATTTAATATTTTTGAATTTCAAGTGCTTAATATTGTATAATTTCAAATTTGAGTGTAAAGTTAAAAATTGAGGACTTTCAAAACCTCATAATAAAAAATCTTCAGATTTATGTTTTCAAAATTGAACAATTTTAGTTTTCAGGCCCACAAGCCTAGGTAATTTCAATACTATTAATTATTTAAAACGAAAATTTAATTAATTGGAAAATTTAAGATTGACCAATTTCAAACAAAAAGCGTTGAAATTGAACATTTTTAAATTTGAAGTGCGTGGCATCCTCTTCAATCATTAATTATTATCATTTCAAATCGAAATTAATCAGTTCACAAGGAATCAAATGAATCATTTCAAATCAAAATGTTGCAAATTAATCAAATTGCAGCGGGTTTGCTTCTCAAAAACCCCACCCTTCCCCCCCTTAAATTTTTTTGCTAACTCATATGGGCCAAACCATATTTGAACGATTTTTTCTAAATCTCACTTTTTAATACAATAATTTAAAAAAAATGCTTAATGAAATTTTAGTTAAAATTTTAACACCGTAATAACTTTTTTCAACATTTTAGCATTGAAATTTCTTGAAATTATTATCATCCAATGAATAAAATATATATTTTTTTTTAATTTGAGCAAAATAATACATTTTATTGATCACACTTTTTTTTCGCCTCAATTCAGCGACATTTCAGCTTGGGAGTGGACTTTTGTTCCATCTTTAAATAGAGATTTCTATTTTACAGAGAGGTTCGACAAAATGCTAAGAAAACAGTTTTACAAAAAATACCTCTTATGATATCAATTCAATTCAATTTTACGAAAAAAAATATCGTGGCCACAAAAATGATTTAGCCTGTATAAAACTTACAGAATTTCTTCATTATATGAGCACGAATTAAAAAAAAAAATACTGGGTAAAATAAAAAACTGGGGGTTTCCATTCAATCAACTTTCCATGTTTGCAAAATTTAGTTGGGAAGATAAAGTCGAATTTATTAGATGCCGCCACTTTTTTTATTTTATCCAATTTTTTTTAATTCGTGCATATATAAAGACGAAATTCGGTAAGCTTTTAGCAGGCCAAATCTTTTTTGTATGAAAATCTTTTTTTATACTAATAGATATTTTTTGTAGAACAATTTAAAATAACATTTTGTCCAATCTTTCGTTGCTTCTAAGAAAAGTGTGAAAATTAAATTTTTTCTAACAACAAATTCTCTTGACGACAAATATGGTTTGGCCCGCATGAAACTTATATGATTTCTTGGCCATATGAGTACTAATTTAGCAAAAAATTTGAGCAAAAAAGGTGAGGTTTTTGAGAGGACAATAAACCTCATCAGAGTCAAGAAAGAAAACTTAAATGGCCTCATTAGATCAAAAGTTATAACCATTTACAGAAAAAATTTATGTTGCATGAAGAAAGAAAATTAAAAATTAAAATATTCAATAACACCGTAAAAATGTTTTCCATAAAAACGGTAAAATTCATCTGATTCTGTGACTTGAAGTTGCACTACCTGACTAATTTGAAATGGATTCGGTTTGAGTCTTTTTGGTATTTATTTGAGAACATTCCTTCAAAAAGTTCGAATTTTAACAAAGTTACAAAATTTTTTCTCTTTTCAAGATTTTTATTCAGTGCCGAGCAGTTTTACCATTTTTGCTGATACAAGAAGAGCTATACATATATTCTAACCATTATCAGATTACTTGACTCGACTCTAAGGTTTTCGATAGGTCAAAGCGGTCGTTTATGCGTCGCAAAAAGTTTTTTCTCACCCATATGATGTTTCGTTTCCCTGCAATACATATGTACTAGAAATACGTGTAAGGGGTTTAAAAGGTGTCTCATACGACACACGGATCAATATGATACGACGCAGGAAAGAAGTGAAATCCACCCCTGATTAAATGTAACTACACCTATACATATACACGTTATTATAAAAATCATATACATGTAAAGTGTTCAGAAACTTGTTTTAAAAGCGACACAAGTGGCGAATACAATCCCCTTTGATTTTCCAAAATATTTTAAAACATACTCTCTAAATCGGAATTAATTAGAAATCAGTTAATGAAACAGACTCTACAGCCCAAAGTGCTATCAAAAAAGGGAAAATAGGGGAGTAAATTCTTTTACATGAAATAAATGTATATAGGTTCAATACTGAATTCATTTATTTTAGTTCAATTTTCAACCAAAAAAGAATAATTTTCTACCAAAGAAGATGAATTTTTGACAAAACAGTTAAATTTTTAACTAAGTAGTTAAATTTGCAACCTACAAAGATAAATTTTCTACCAAATGGTGTGATTTCCAAAACCAAAAGATTTAACTTCAATCAAAAACAGTTAAAATTTCAACCAAATAGTAGAATTTTTAAGCGAAAAGACGAATTTTTTAAAAGACAGTTGAAAATTCAACCAGAAAATATTTAATTTCTACCAAAAGAGATGAATTTTCATCAAGAGAGTTAAGTTTTCTAGCTAAGTAGACCAATTTTTTAAAAACCCGTTAACTTTGGAACCTGAAATAATAAATTTTCAATAAAAAAGTTAATGTTCAACTAACAGGTATTTTCAACAAAACAGTGGGATTGAAAAAAATTAATTGTCAACCAAATAGTTGAACTTTCAACCAAAAGAGACGAATTTTTAATAAAATAGTTTAATTTTTAATCAAATAGTTGAATGTTCAACCTACAAAGAAAACTTTTCTACCAAATGGTAAGATTTTAAAACGCAAAAGATTTAACTTCAATCAAAAATAGTTAAATTTTCAACAAAACAGCCAAAAAGAAGATTTTTTTAGAAAACAGTTGAATTTTCAACCAGAAAATTTGAATTTTCAACAAAAACGTTCATTTAGAACCAAGAAAATCCAAAAAGGGTATAACAGTTGATATTTTGACCAAAAAAGATTTTAGTTTTAAATCAAAAACAGTTAAACTCAACCAAAGAAGACATTTCAACCAAACAGATGAATCTTAAAAAAAATCTGCCCGCTGCTTATCATGATAAATTCAACATTTGTTTCTTATTTTGCATTAAATTTTATTTTCAGCTACCCTGAAAAATGTATGATTTCAAGAAATTTATATTATTACAATTCATAATATGCATTGGTATTGAAACATGCGTATTTTTATTGTCTTCTTTTCATGATTGAAAAAACAGTTCGCATACTATAAGAAAAAAAAACAATTTTGTTATTAAACATTTTATTTCAACTTGTGTCCTTTTTCCAAAAAGGTAATTTTTTTGTTTTTAATATATTTTTATAACAAGAGTTTATAACAAATTTGTAGATCTTTTTTGGTTGAACAACTTTTGTCTTTTCATTTTTTTTCGTCTCTTATGTCGTTTTTCCAAATGTTTAATTTTTTTATTTTTAATCTTTTTTTTTTACGATTAAAAGAAAATCTACACGTTCTGTCTAAAAGTTATCGATAACAAATTTTTAGATCCTTTTTGGGTGAACAACTTTTGTGTATTAATTTTTTTCGTACCTTGTGCCGTTTTCCAAAAAATTTAATTTTTTCATTTTTAATGTTATTTTTTACGATTAAAACAAAAAATACGCGTCCTATCACAAAATATCGAAGACAAATTTTTAGCTCTTTTTGGGGTAAACAAATTTTGTTGATTTATTTTTTTCGTATCTTGTGTCGTTTGTCTAGAAATTCAATTTGTCTATTTTTTATGCAGTTTTTTACGAATAAAACAAAAACTACGCGTCCTATCAAAAAGTGATCTGTAACAAATTTGTAGATCTTTTTTGAATACACAATTTTCGTCGGTTCATCTTTTTTCGCATCTTGTATAGTTTGACCGCAAAATGGAATTTTTGATTTTTAATTATTTTTTGTGCGGTCAAAATTTGAATTTTCGATTTTTCAAGAAAATTCAAAAAGTTGTTGTGATAATCTTGTAGGGTGTTCAAAATGCAACGTTTTTTTCCCTTTGGCATTTTTTCATATCGTTCGTTGTTTGGCTTAAAATGTGCATTTTCGTTTGTTTGTTTGAATTTTGTAAATGCTATAACTCCGGTAATTTTTTTTTAATAAAAAAGAGTCATTAGGATAAATGGTACCTTTTCTGATGAGAATGTAAAAATTTAAACAAAATAGTTAGAACTTCAACCAAGTACAGTTGAGTTTTCAACCAACAAAATGAATTTTCAACCAAGAAGATTAATTTTGTACCAAAAAAGACGAAATTTCAACCGAATAATTTAATTTTCAACTGAAAAAATCCATTTTCAACCAAATTGGGATAGTTAAAGTTTCAGTTAAAACAAAAAAGTAAAATGTTCTTCAACCAAAAAAGACTTTCTACCAAATGAGATGCATTTTCAACAAAAGACTTTAATTTTCAATCTAAAAACTCGAATGTTTTAGAAAACCAATAAAATGATACCCAAAACGATGAATTTCCAACAAAAAAGTTCATTTTTAACCGGAAAGATAAAATTTCAACCAAATAGTTAAACGTTCTTCAACAAAAAAGTTCATTTTCAACCAATAAAAATGACTTGTCCACCAAACAAGATTAATTATTTAATCCAAATGGACGAATGTTTAACAAAACAGTTGAATTTTCGACCAATGAGATGACGTTTTTAACCAAATAATTAAATTTTTAACAAAATAATTAAATTTTTAACAAAATAATTAAATTGTTAACAAAATAATTAAATTTTTAACCAAATAGTTGATTCATCAACCTACCAGGATGAATTTTCAACCAAACGGTCGAATTTTCAAACATAAAAGATTAAACTTCAACCAAATAGATGAAATTTCAACCAAAAAAATTAAATTTTGAAACAAAAAATATGCCTTTTTAACAGAGATGAATTCTAAACCAAAAATATAACAGAATTTTCAATCAAGAAGAATTAACTTTCAAACAAAAACAGTTGGATTTTCTTATTGGATTCTATTAATTCAGTTCGCATTTAGGCGAAAAATAATAATAAAAAGGGAAACTTCTTGAAAACAGAGGAAAAAATAATTCTTTCAAAAAGGGGGAAAGAGGGGAATACGGGACAGAGTGTGAAGTTTGTTAGTAAAAAATTACTAATTAACAATAAGATTTTTACTAGCTCATTAGTAACTTCTTACTCTCTAAATTTGAATCAGTTAAAAATTTCACTAGTTTTCCGTTCTATTTACTAATTCAGAGTTGAAGGGTACGAATTTTAATTTCAGAAAAATATTCGAGGTCATTTTCTTTTTTTGATCAGGTTAATTTCAGAACGTTTCCCAGGTGATTCCCATTTTAAAAATCAGGACATCAAAATGGAACAATTTTCTCTTGAAGTATTTGAAAGCTAACTTTAAATTAATGATTCGAATAATTATTTTGACGCATTTCAAATTGAAAGCTTTATAAGCTGAACGAGTTCAGTTCCAAGAAAATCAAAATTTGATGAGGTAAAAAAGAAAGTACAATTTTAAAATAGTAATAGTATTAGTAAATTCATAATAGTATTAGTAAATATACGGTAATTTCTTGGCTTTCCGCGTTAGTTTTTCCGAATTAAGTATTAAATCAAGTATTATATTAATTAATAAAAAGAAAAAGACTTTTGGGTGCTTCTGAAAATGAGACTCTAATTTTGGAAAACATTAATTATATGTAAGTTATTTTATACAAGGTTAAATTGCTGTGTTCAAGAAAAGAGAACTTCACTTATGATTCATTTAATTAAATTTAGATTCTTTAATCATTTTTAATTGCTAATAGTAGAGCAGTAACCGACTACAGAATACTTGTTCCGATTACATCATTGAGTAGATACAAGATATGTTATTACAGTGTGTGTCTAGTCGATAAACTGTGGTAATGAACTCTTAAGGTCAGCAATGTTTCTTCTCTTTCACGCAATCGAGTATTTTTAACCAAGTATCTTTATAAATAATTAAAAAATAGTCAAGGTCTACTGTCTTTCTATAGACAATTTCATTCCAATTCTATTTTAAACACAAAAATCCTGATAAATAAAAAGTTAAACAAATATATGATTTTTTAAATAAAATAAAATAACTTTAACCTTTTAATACCAACGTTATCAATCATTCCCAAAAATATATTTGAAACAAAATCGAAATGTCCTCTTCAATCAAAAAGTCCCTTAGCATTTTTCTTTTCTTTCTTTCGTTTCTTTTTCCTTTACTTTCGATTGACAAAAATGTTAACTTTTCAAATAAAAAACTATTACAATTTTAAATGAAAAACAGTCGAATTTAACCAAAAAGATGAATTCTCAACGAAAGATATAATCCCAGGTGCGAATTGTCGGTCGGGTCATGGTTGGCCCAACCTTTGTAAGATCGGCCCAACTTTGTGAGCCAATGGTCGGGCCAACCAGCGTAATGATAACGCATGCCGTCCCTATTTTACACAGTTGGGCCAACAATGGTTGTCATGGTTGAGCCAACCGCGAAATACAAGGTTGGCATACCATTGGTTTTCAAAGTTGGCCCAACATTGAGAAGAAGGGTTGTTTAACCAACGCAAAATAGGTATTCAAAAAATAAATAATAATTGATGGCGAGTATTTTGACTATCAATGTTAATGGTCCTGCCTAGAATGAATACATATATTACATTTTTAAACATTATATTACAAATAAAATTTCTAACGCTACGGGGTTTCGAACCTACATCTATATCTGAATCTATCGCCTGGCAGTCGGGAGTCTTATCCATTACTCTATACCTGGAGAATTGAAATTCAATGAAAAAACCACCCTCATAAGCCACAGCTCAAGGCAGTTGAAAAGAAACAATTTTTTAACTCTTTTTTCTCATTAATTTTTTTATTATTATGCGACATCATGTAGATGTAAAATAAATTAACTGTTAAAGGGAATATAAATGAAATAATTTTTAAAGAAATAATTTAAACCGAATACAACCAATTTTTTCAACATTTTTGTTTTAATTTTGTTCAACAAATTTTTTTTTGAAAAAGTTTCTTCAAACAATTTTTTTCTAAAATTTTTTTTCTCAAAAATTTCTTATCAAAAAATTTTTTTTTAACAATTTTTTTTCAAACAATTTTTATACAATTTTTTTCAAACATTTTTTTGTTGCGCCCACTTTGACTAATTTTTCTCCGTGTAATATTTTTTTCTCGCTTTTCAGGCCATTTTACAACTTTTGATAATGACACAAAGTGTCATTTTTAATGAGCATTTGAAATTTGCATCCACGGAACTTCGAAATTTTATCACGTACTGCGACAATTTTTTCAATTACAATTTTTTTAAACTTTCGTGTCACGTTTTGCTTTTTAGAGGTTTCAGCCTACTTTAAAACGATTAAGAATTATATCAAATGTAAATTTTTCGGAACATTTACAATTTATCATAAAGATGGAGCTCCGAATTAAAAAAAAAGAAGGGTCTGGCCGCTCGTATCATTACGGTTATTCTGAACCAATTTGCCAAAGCCTGAACGACCGTCGACCCAACCTTGGGCCAGAGTTGAGCCGACGGTCGGCAGCAGAAAGGTTACTTGCACTGGATAATATAACGCCGATGGTCGGGCCAACTATCGCCCAGAGT